>JANAVB010030020.1:1251444-1279870 GCA_029216955.1 Iris pallida | reverse complement strand
GGACGCAGCTCAGATGTTCGCATATTTCCAGCAGTTCTGGACCGCACAGGTCGACAGGACAGAGGCATGGAGTTGGCCGTCACGACAGCCGCAGCTCGACCAGTGGTCAGCAGCCGAAGACAACCGGGGATCGAGCAATTTCAGAAGATGAGCCCCAGAGACTTTCTGGGGACAAGGAGATCATATATGCCGATGAGTGGATCGAGCATATAGAGGAGATCTTCCGCCTGGCCAGGATTCCAGCAGACCTTCAGATCGAGGCCGCAGCTAGCCGGATGCGAGATCTTGCTCGCACCTGGTATCAGTCGGACCCCAGGGTGGGGGTACCGGGGCAGACTTGGGAGCAGTTCAGGGGCTTCTTCAAGAAGAAGTTCTTTCCAGATTCGGCAGTCAGAGCTTTGGAGACGCAGTTTGAGAGCTTGGTCCAGGGAGCCTCTCAGTTGAGGAGTATGCGGGAGAGTTTGGCCGTCTCGGCAGGTTTGTAGGGTTGAGCGAGACGGCGAAGGCCCAGAGGTTCCGGAAGGGCCTGGTCAAGGAGGTCAAGTCCCTGACCAAGGGCAGCAGGGATGCTACGTTCGAGGAGATCTTGACGGGAGCCTTGCTACAGAGGATGATCTTGAGCTTAGGCTCAAGAGGGGGCGAGACCCAGTTGGGGGGCAGCAGCAGCGGGGCCAGGCCAAGAGCCTCACCTTCAGCACCAACAGCCGAGGCAGTTCCAGCCGCAGCCGTTCCAGCAGACAGCACAGCAGCAAGGCAGCAGCATGTTATTTCTTGCCCTTTCTGTAAGAAACCAGGGCACGATTGGGGAGAATGCCGTCTGAGGCTAGGCAAGTGCCTACTCTGCGGATCATCAGATCATCAGTTGAGAGAGTGTCCCAAGTCTGCGGGACGGACAGCTCAGGGAGCAGGAGCTAGGGCTCCGGCAGGACAACAGAGAGGACCAGCATTGCAGACTCAGCAACAGAGGTTCGCACAGCATCAGCAGCAGGCCAGAGGAGGCCAGCAAGGACGAGCTTACGCCATGACACTTGAGGATGCTCAGGCCGTAGGAGAGGTGCTAGCAGGTTCTGATCTTCTCGATTCCATTCTACCTTGTCTCATTATACCTACCCTGAAATTCTATTCCATCTATTTCTATCTGTTTCCTCATTGTTGATAAGTTTGATCTGGTGTTTCGTTATGTTTGTTTTTTTCTTCTGAGAAAATCATATGGGCTAGGTCACCTCAGTTATGGGATCTAGAATCTTCGATGGTCGTGTTAGTTGGCATAGTGAGGACATATAGTCAGATTTTGGATGTATTTTTCGGGTATGGGAATTTAAGGTTTTCGCCGTCGCATGCGGCAATGCGAAAATTTTAAATACCATGAACCTAAGGATACGTACCTTAGTCAAGGACTCTGTGATTATCGTAGCCATGCTCACTAGCACGACGAAGATTCTGAGTATCATGATTTTGGACAGACGCATATGATTATCTGACGGTATGTTGAGACTTTGATTGTGGGGTGTATGACCTAGAATGACTACTACCATTTTAATTTCGAGGACGAAATTTTTATAAGGTGGGTAGGATTGTAACACCCAGTTTTCCAGAAGAGGGTAATTTTGAAATTTTGTAATTATAATTATTATTTAATGGTATTTATTTCATGTTATGATTTTTAGTGATTTTTGATTATTTTTAAACTATTTAAATTCATGACTTATGATTTGGTGTCTTGCTAGTGTCCATTTCCAGACTGAGGGGTATTTTAGTCATTTTTGTAATTCTAAGAATTATTTGGGATTATTAATTATTATTTAGATTAAATAGGATTTATTAGAATTTATGGGAATTTTTAGGATTTATTTTGGATTTATTTGGACTAGTTTGATTTTTGACTCATGTAGACCAACCTAGGAACTAACCCTAGTTAGTTGGGCTTGGTTAGGTCAAGTGACCCTAGTCTAACCTAGTGTGACTCAAGTTAGTGGTTAGTGATTCATAGAACTAGAATTAGAAATTTAGAAATCATTTGATTTGGTGAATGGCTTGTGGTTTCACAAGTCATTATGTGACTTAGCTAGATTGGACTCAAACCTAGCTCAACCCTAACCCAAAGCCAAGTGGTCAGCCATCCCTAGCTGAACCTAGGAATCCCACCCTATATAAACCCCTCTCAAACTTAGGGCTAGCCTCCCTCTTTAGAAAATTTGGATCCAAGTGGAAAGAGGTGAGTTCTTGACTTGTAAATTCCATATCAATTCCATTTTAATTCTTAAAATCCTCAAACTTGTTGCAATAGTTCCTAATAGTGATTTACTTGCTGTTGTGGAAGTTTGGTTCAGTTTGGAGAAAATTTGGAGGATTTGGGACATCAAGAGAAGAGCATTCAAAAGGAGATTTTATTGAAAAGTTCAAGCTTAGGTATATCCCTCTTCTCTCCATGAAATTTCACTTGGTCTTCACCAATAGGAACCCTAAGTGATCACCCTGAGGCCTGTATAGGTGTCGTGTCGGGTTTCAGCAGTTTCGTGTCCATTTGGACACGTATCAGAGATGATACCTAAGTGTTTGTCGAAATGCCACAAAGGGCATTTCGATCTCTTTTGTTCAAAGTTTTTGAATAGGAAATAGGGATTTATGGTTGTTTTTGTATTCCTAATTTTCTATGGTGATTTTGGTATCCTATTGTGTCGGTTCCTTGCCTGGACACGCGCGCGCATACGGCGCGCGCGGCTACAGTGTTTCCCCTGCATTTCGGGGTCCACTGTGGACACGACACGGCTCTACTCGACACCATCTTTTGGGAGGATGTTGGGGCACCCACTGACACCATCCTCCCCAATTTTCATTGGATTTTGTGCTCTGGTTTGGGAGTTTTTCATTGTGCACTGATTTGACACTGTGTTGTGCACTGTCTTTATTTTACCACTGATACGTGTTTGTTTTTTGGACACGACACACTTGGACACTGTACAGGAGTATGGGCACTTAGCTGGACACTAGGTGAACCTACTCCTATGTACACGAGGCTTAGTTTGCACCCTACTGTGCACACGAGTCTCGTGCACACGTGCACGAGACTGTTCCCTTTTGACTGTGTCATATATGCTGTTTGTGTATTTTTCCTAGTTTGGACACTTTGTGTCCACATGGGTGGACACAAATAACTTGTATAACATGTGTGCAATGTAAATTTACATTACCAACCTTTTATATAAGTTTTTGTTATGTGTTTCTTTGGGTATTCACCTGTTTGCAAATTCTGAATATTAAGTATCAGTCCTGTGCTTCCAGATTTCAATAATTGAGTTTTGGTTGATAATTTAACCTGTAAAGTACTATTAATTTCATGTTTTTAAAGCTCAACCTGTTCTCCTATATGTTACCTATCTATGGTTCAAATTTTGGGTTGAGTGGTGTCTTGTTGATTTCAAATTGGAGTTGGGAAATGTGGGGATTTAAGTTGGTTCAGATTTCATGTGGTTGAACAAATGGAATTCTTCTTTCCTTACTGTAATTCTGAGTTGTGGTGAATACATGAGTTAATTTTCCTTTTTGTCTATTTATGTTGAAATCTGAGATAGAAATGAAGTTGGGTTAATGCTATTTGAACTGTTGTTTAAAACTGAAAACTGAGATTATAATGTTGTGAATGTATGTTAATATCAAACTGAGTTTTAATATATTCTGTCAACTGAAATGTTTAGGAAAAACCTGAGTTTGTTTTGTTTAACCTGAGGTTGCCTTGTCATATTTTCCTGCACATCATTTCATACTGTTTTTATGTTGCACAGCCCCTACTTCCTGCATTTACTTTCCTGCATATTCATCACATACCTTACTGTCACTCCCTGTGTGATTTCCTGCAAACACAGCCATCCTGTGACACCCTTCACTCTTCACATATAGGTGTTCCTGCCCATCTTGTAATACTGTTTTTATGTTGCACCTTCCATGCTTGCCTGTACACACAGCCCTTAGTTTCCTGTAAATTGTTTTCCCCACACACACATGCTTCCCTCTATTTAAATCTATGTATATATATTATGTTTGGGAACATGATACATGTATATATAATATATAGGTAATGGTGGTTTGTGTCTAATTATATAGTGTATGCCTATATTCAATGTATATATATTTTAGATATGAATATCTAGATATGTATCTAATATATAGGTATGTGTATCTAATGTGATATATATATTGTGTATATGTGGAGATACATATATATAGGAATTTTTAACATGAAGTTATGTGTGGTTGTGTATAAGTTTCATATGAGGCCTATGGATTTTAGCCTATAGGTATATAGGTATATTCATGAACTTGTATGTGATATGGGTTGTATGTGATATTGGCCTAGATGCCATATAGGTTGTGGGATGATGTTGTGACTTGTGTTTTATAGGTTGTAAGACTTGGTAAGCTAGCATAGGCTAGTTTAGCATTGTTAGACTAATATGGACTAGTTAGGCCTAGTTTAGACTCAACTAGACTTGTTTGACCTAGTTTGACTTCTAGGGTTGACCAAAGTTGACCAAGAGTTGACTTTGGCCTAGATTGACCTAGAATCATGTAGAATGCATAGTAGGACTCCTTGTTACTATTCTGGACTTGTTGTGACTTGTGCTGTTCTGTTTAGGAGCCAGACACCACTCCTTGGACAGTACGTTTCATACCGGACACTCAGTTACAGGCGAGTACATTCTCTGATCATTTCATATCCTGCTTAGAATTATTTTCTGCAGTAGATTACTTTACTTGTACTGTCACGTTGGTCACACGGATTAGTACTATATGGATCTCTCCTTGGGATGTTACCCCCTTAGCGGGCGCATCGGATACTTTATGACATGTGTTTCATGTACATCATGTATTCTTGCATCTGCGTTATTCATGTACACTCATGTTCTCTCATGTTCTTACATGTACGTTCATGTACTCTCATGTTCTTTCATGTACGCTCATGTTTGCCCATGTGTCTCTTGTATAACCAAAATATCATGTCCGTAACGTAACTTGAACAGATCCTTGTGTATTGATTGTGGGTAGGGAGAGTATAAATGGTCATGTGATTTACCCATCATGTACACTCTGTTACTTTTCATGTTCATCATGTACAACCTAAGCCAATTACATGCCATCTCGTACTCTGACTCACTAGTCACTGCTAGTTCTCTATGTATAGTAGATATTTCTATTACAGTTCTCTCTCTGTTTACATACTGCACTTCCTTCAGTACTTGTATCTTACTTTACTGCATGTCTATATTTTCTAACCTGCTATGATCTGTTGAGATGTATTGTACTCGCTCCTGTCCTGACTGGACCTGTTGAAAATATTACAGAGGACGAGGAGGAGGCTGGTCTGGACACTTACTACGGGGCAGCCTTAGATGACACCTGCGAGCTTGACCCTCAGGAGGACCCAGCTCTAGCTGAGGATTTCATCCCGACTGTCTAGACTAGATTAGTTAGGCTGTTTATCATTTTGTAGTCTGGAGACATGTTCTAGTTAGACTTTATTCTGGAGTTCAGTATTGTATATATTCTTTCATCTGAGACCTTGTACTGTTGGATATTGCTGGGATTATCTTAGACCACTTTTCATCTATTTATTTCCTTGAGTTCTATTTCATATCGTGCTATCTCTTCCTTAGTTGTGATTGAGTTTTACTGCCATGTCACCCCCATTTCGGGGAGTATAAACTGTTTAGATAGATATTGTTAGATGTATGTTGACCTAGGACAGCGTTCTACCGCCGACACTGCGGCGTAGGCTGGGCGTTGTTACGTTCTCGTACCCTCGCAGTGGGTGCGGGTCGTGACACGTTTTTAGTGGTGGCCCATGCAGGTCTCGACTAGAAGTGTAGTGGTATTCGAATTAGAGTATCACTACAGCTTGCAGTAGGATATAGGATATTAATTTTAAGGTACTCAATCACTTTAGGAAAATTCTTTTATTTGCCATCTAAATTCTTTTGTCAGCTGATCCTTTGAATTATAATTGTCCGCCCTTGTTATATCGCTTCCTTCTCAGAGATTGATACACTTATTTGTCTATCTTCAGGATGGTAGAGACTCGATCGCAGCGTGCCATTTATGAGGATGCTATAGAGGGGACTGCTACCTCTCAGCCAGCACGGCGAGGCCAGGAGACTGCAGCTCTTGTCACCTCAGCTCGTGTTGAGACCTCGGCAGCCGCAGCAGGGGATATGCATCCACCGACTGGGAGGCAGGACCCGGTCTTTCCAGAGGATCCTTTTCAGCCGCCACCGCCTCCAGGACATGTGGACGCAGCTCAGATGTTCGCATATTTCCAGCAGTTCATGGACCGACAGCAGGCTCGACAGGACAGAGGCATGGAGTTGGCCGTCACGACAGCCGCAGCTCGACCAGTGGTGCAGCAGCCGAAGACACCGGAGATCGAGCAATTTCAGAAGATGAGCCCCAGAGACTTTCTGGGGACAGAGGAGATCATATATGCCGATGAGTGGATCGAGCATATAGAGGAGATCTTCCGCCTGGCCAGGATTCCAGCAGACCTTCAGATCGAGGCCGCAGCTAGCCGGATGCGAGATCTTGCTCGCACCTGGTATCAGTCGGACCCCAGGGTGGGGGTACCGGGGCAGACTTGGGAGCAGTTCAGGGGCTTCTTCAAGAAGAAGTTCTTTCCAGATTCGGCAGTCAGAGCCTTGGAGACGCAGTTTGAGAGCTTGGTCCAGGAGAGCCTCTCAGTTGAGGAGTATGCGGGAGAGTTTGGCCGTCTCGGCAGGTTTGTTGAAGGGTTGAGCGAGACGGCGAAGGCCCAGAGGTTCCGGAAGGGCCTGGTCAAGGAGGTCAAGTCCCTGACCAAGGGCAGCAGGGATGCTACGTTCGAGGAGATCTTGACGGGAGCCTTGCTAGCAGAGGATGATCTTGAGCTTAGGCTCAAGAGGGGGCGAGACCCAGTTGGGGGCGGCAGCAGCAGCGGGGGCCAGGCCAAGAGGCCTCACCTTCAGCACCAACAGCCGAGGCAGTTCCAGCCGCAGCCGTTCCAGCAGAGACAGCAGCAGCAGCAGAGGCAGCAGCATGTTATTTCTTGCCCTTTCTGTAAGAAACCAGGGCACGATTGGGGAGAATGCCGTCTGAGGCTAGGCAAGTGCCTACTCTGCGGATCATCAGATCATCAGTTGAGAGAGTGTCCCAAGTCTGCGGGACGGACAGCTCAGGGAGCAGGAGCTAGGGCTCCGGCAGGACAACAGAGAGGACCAGCATTGCAGACTCAGCAACAGAGGTTCGCACAGCATCAGCAGCAGGCCAGAGGAGGCCAGCAAGGACGAGCTTACGCCATGACACTTGAGGATGCTCAGGCCGTAGGAGAGGTGCTAGCAGGTTCTGATCTTCTCGATTCCATTCTACCTTGTCTCACTATACCTACCCTGAAATTCTATTCCATCTATTTCTATCTGTTTCCTCATTGTTGATAAGTTTGATCTGGTGTTTCGTTATGTTTGTTTTTTCTTCTGAGAAAATTATATGGGCTAGGTCACCTCAGTTATGGGATCTAGAATCTTCGATGGTCGTGTTAGTTGGCATAGTGAGGACATATAGTCAGATTTTGGATGTATTTTTCGGGTATGGGAATTTAAGGTTTTCGCCGTCGCATGCGGCAATGCGAAAATTTTTAAATACCATAAACCTAAGGATACGTACCTTAGTCAAGGACTCTGTGATTATCGTAGCCATGCTCACTAGCACGACGAAGATTCTGAGTATCATGATTTTGGACAGACGCATATGATTATCTGACGGTATGTTGAGACTTTGATTGTGGGGTGTATGACCTAGAATGACTACTACCATTTTAATTTCGAGGACGAAATTTTTATAAGGTGGGTAGGATTGTAACACCCAGTTTTCCAGAAGAGGGTAATTTTGAAATTTTGTAATTATAATTATTATTTAATGGTATTTATTTCATGTTATGATTTTTAGTGATTTTTGATTATTTTTAAACTATTTAAATTCATGACTTATGATTTGGTGTCTTGCTAGTGTCCATTTCCAGACTGAGGGGTATTTTAGTCATTTTTGTAATTCTAAGAATTATTTGGGATTATTAATTATTATTTAGATTAAATAGGATTTATTAGAATTTATGGGAATTTTTAGGATTTATTTTGGATTTATTTGGACTAGTTTGATTTTTGACTCATGTAGACCAACCTAGGAACTAACCCTAGTTAGTTGGGCTTGGTTAGGTCAAGTGACCCTAGTCTAACCTAGTGTGACTCAAGTTAGTGGTTAGTGATTCATAGAACTAGAATTAGAAATTTAGAAATCATTTGATTTGGTGAATGGCTTGTGGTTTCACAAGTCATTATGTGACTTAGCTAGATTGGACTCAAACCTAGCTCAACCCTAACCCAAAGCCAAGTGGTCAGCCATCCCTAGCTGAACCTAGGAATCCCACCCTATATAAACCCCTCTCAAACTTAGGGCTAGCCTCCCTCTTTAGAAAATTTGGATCCAAGTGGAAAGAGGTGAGTTCTTGACTTGTAAATTCCATATCAATTCCATTTTAATTCCTAAAATCCTCAAACTTGTTGCAATAGTTCCTAATAGTGATTTACTTGCTGTTGTGGAAGTTTGGTTCAGTTTGGAGAAAATTTGGAGGATTTGGGACATCAAGAGAAGAGCATTCAAAAGGGGATTTTATTGGAAAGTTCAAGCTTAGGTATATCCCTCTTCTCTCCATGAAATTTCACTTGGTCTTCACCAATAGGAACCCTAAGTGATCACCCTGAGGCCTGTATAGGTGTCGTGTCGGGTTTCAGCAGTTTCGTGTCCATTTGGACACGTATCAGAGATGATACCTAAGTGTTTGTCGAAATGCCACAAAGGGCATTTCGATCTCTTTTGTTCAAAGTTTTTGAATAGGAAATAGGGATTTATGGTTGTTTTTGTATTCCTAATTTTCTGTGGTGATTTTGGTATCCTATTGTGTCGGTTCCTTGCCTGGACACGCGCGCGCACACGGCGCGCGCGGCTACAGTGTTTCCCCTGCATTTCGGGGTCCACTGTGGACACGACACGGCTCTACTCGACACCATCTTTTGGGAGGATGTTGGGGCACCCACTGACACCATCCTCCCCAATTTTCATTGAATTTTGTGCTCTGGTTTGGGAGTTTTTCATTGTGCACTGATTTGACACTGTGTTGTGCACTGTCTTTATTTTGCCACTGATACGTGTTTGTTTTTTTGGACACGACACACTTGGACACTGTGCAGGAGTATGGGCACTTAGCTGGACACTAGGTGAACCTACTTCTATGTACACGAGGCTTAGTTTGCACCCTACTGTGCACACGAGTCTCGTGCACACGTGCACGAGAGTGTTCCCTTTTGACTGTGTCATATATGCTGTTTGTGTATTTTTCCTAGTTTGGACACTTTGTGTCCACATGGGTGGACACAAATAACTTGTATAACATGTGTGCAATGTAAATTTACATTACCAACCTTTTATCTAAGTTTTTGTTATGTGTTTCTTTGGGTATTCACCTGTTTGCAAATTCTGAATATTAAGTATCAGTCCTGTGCTTCCAGATTTCAATAATTGAGTTTTGGTTGATAATTTAACCTGTAAAGTACTATTAATTTCATGTTTTTAAAGCTCAACCTGTTCTCCTATATGTTACCTATCTATGGTTCAAATTTTGGGTTGAGTGGTGTCTTGTTGATTTCAAATTGGAGTTGGGAAATGTGGGGATTTAAGTTGGTTCAGATTTCATGTGGTTGAACAAATGGAATTCTTCTTTCCTTACTGTAATTCTGAGCTGTGGTGAATACATGAGTTAATTTTCCTTTTTGTCTATTTATGTTGAAATCTGAGATAGAAATGAAGTTGGGTTAATGCTATTTGAACTGTTGTTTAAAACTGAAAACTGAGATTATAATGTTGTGAATGTATGTTAATATCAAACTGAGTTTTAATATATTCTGTCAACTGAAATGTTTAGGAAAAACCTGAGTTTGTTTTGTTTAACCTGAGGTTGCCTTGTCATATTTTCCTGCACATCATTTCATACTGTTTTTATGTTGCACAGCCCCTACTTCCTGCATTTACTTTCCTGCATATTCATCACATACCTTACTGTCACTCCCTGTGTGATTTCCTGCAAACACAGCCATCCTGTGACACCCTTCACTCTTCACATATAGGTGTTCCTGCCCATCTTGTAATACTGTTTTTATGTTGCACCTTCCATGCTTGCCTGTACACACAGCCCTTAGTTTCCTGTAAATTGTTTTCCCCACACACACATGCTTCCCTCTATTTAAATCTATGTATATATATTATGTTTGGGAACATGATACATGTATATATAATATATAGGTAATGGTGGTTTGTGTCTAATTATATAGTGTATGCCTATATTCAATGTATATATATTTTAGATATGAATATCTAGATATGTATCTAATATATAGGTATGTGTATCTAATGTGATATATATATTGTGTATATGTGGAGATACATATATATAGGAATTTTTAACATGAAGTTATGTGTGGTTGTGTATAAGTTTCATATGAGGCCTATGGATTTTAGCCTATAGGTATATAGGTATATTCATGAACTTGTATGTGATATGGGTTGTATGTGATATTGGCCTAGATGCCATATAGGTTGTGGGATGATGTTGTGACTTGTGTTTTATAGGTTGTAAGACTTGGTAAGCTAGCATAGGCTAGTTTAGCATTGTTAGACTAATATGGACTAGTTAGGCCTAGTTTAGACTCAACTAGACTTGTTTGACCTAGTTTGACTTCTAGGGTTGACCAAAGTTGACCAAGAGTTGACTTTGGCCTAGATTGACCTAGAATCATGTAGAATGCATAGTAGGACTCCTTGTTACTATTCTGGACTTGTTGTGACTTGTGCTGTTCTGTTTAGGAGCCAGACACCACTCCTTGGACAGTACGTTTCATACCGGACACTCAGTTACAGGCGAGTACATTCTCTGATCATTTCATATCCTGCTTAGAATTATTTTCTGCAGTAGATTACTTTACTTGTACTGTCACGTTGGTCACACGGATTAGTACTATATGGATCTCTCCTTGGGATGTTACCCCCTTAGCGGGCGCATCGGATACTTTATGACATGTGTTTCATGTACATCATGTATTTCTTGCATCTGCGTTATTCATGTACACTCATGTTCTCTCATGTTCTTACATGTACGTTCATGTACTCTCATGTTCTTTCATGTACGCTCATGTTTGCCCATGTGTCTCTTGTATAACCAAAATATCATGTCCGTAACGTAACTTGAACAGATCCTTGTGTATTGATTGTGGGTAGGGAGAGTATAAATGGTCATGTGATTTACCCATCATGTACACTCTGTTACTTTTCATGTTCATCATGTACAACCTAAGCCAATTACATGCCATCTCGTACTCTGACTCACTAGTCACTGCTAGTTCTCTATGTATAGTAGATATTTCTATTACAGTTCTCTCTCTGTTTACATACTGCACTTCCTTCAGTACTTGTATCTTACTTTACTGCATGTCTATATTTTCTAACCTGCTATGATCTGTTGAGATGTATTGTACTCGCTCCTGTCCTGACTGGACCTGTTGAAAATATTACAGAGGACGAGGAGGAGGCTGGTCTGGACACTTACTACGGGGCAGCCTTAGATGACACCTGCGAGCTTGACCCTCAGGAGGACCCAGCTCTAGCTGAGGATTTCATCCCGACTGTCTAGACTAGATTAGTTAGGCTGTTTATCATTTTGTAGTCTGGAGACATGTTCTAGTTAGACTTTATTCTGGAGTTCAGTATTGTATATATTCTTTCATCTGAGACCTTGTACTGTTGGATATTGCTGGGATTATCTTAGACCACTTTTCATCTATTTATTTCCTTGAGTTCTATTTCATATCGTGCTATCTCTTCCTTAGTTGTGATTGAGTTTTACTGCCATGTCACCCCCATTTTGGGGAGTATAAACTGTTTAGATAGATATTGTTAGATGTATGTTGACCTAGGACAGCGTTCTACCGCCGACACTGCGGCGTAGGCTGGGCGTTGTTACGTTCTCGTACCCTCGCAGTGGGTGCGGGTCGTGACACGTTTTTAGTGGTGGCCCATGCAGGTCTCGACTAGAAGTGTAGTGGTATTCGAATTAGAGTATCACTACAGCTTGCAGTAGGATATAGGATATTAATTTTAAGGTACTCAATCACTTTAGGAAAATTCTTTTATTTGCCATCTAAATCCTTTTGTCAGCTGATCCTTTGAATTATAATTGTCCGCCCTTGTTATATCGCTTCCTTCTCAGAGATTGATACTCTTATTTGTCTATCTTCAGGATGGTAGAGACTCGATCGCAGCGTGCCATTTATGAGGATGCTATAGAGGGGACTGCTACCTCTCAGCCAGCACGGCGAGGCCAGGAGACTGCAGCTCTTGTCACCTCAGCTCGTGTTGAGACCTCGGCAGCCGCAGCAGGGGATATGCATCCACCGACTGGGAGGCAGGACCCGGTCTTTCCAGAGGATCCTTTTCAGCCGCCACCCGCCTCCAGGACATGTGGACGCAGCTCAGATGTTCGCATATTTCCAGCAGTTCATGGACCGACAGCAGGCTCGACAGGACAGAGGCATGGAGTTGGCCGTCACGACAGCCGTAGCTCGACCAGTGGTGCAGCAGCCGAAGACACCGGGGATCGAACAATTTCAGAAGATGAGCCCCAGAGACTTTCTGGGGACAGAGGGGATCATATATGCCGATGAGTGGATCGAGCATATAGAGGAGATCTTCCGCCTGGCCAGGATTCCAGCAGACCTTCAGATCGAGGCCGCAGCTAGCCGGATGCGAGATCTTGCTCGCACCTGGTATCAGTCGGACCCCAGGGTGGGGGTACCGGGGCAGACTTGGGAGCAGTTCAGGGGCTTCTTCAAGAAGAAGTTCTTTCCAGATTCGGCAGTCAGAGCCTTGGAGACGCAGTTTGAGAGCTTGGTCCAGGGGAGCCTCTCAGTTGAGGAGTATGCGGGAGAGTTTGGCCGTCTCGGCAGGTTTGTTGAAGGGTTGAGCGAGACGGCGAAGGCCCAGAGGTTCCGGAAGGGCCTGGTCAAGGAGGTCAAGTCCCTGACCAAGGGCAGCAGGGATGCTACGTTCGAGGAGATCTTGACGGGAGCCTTGCTAGCAGAGGATGATCTTGAGCTTAGGCTCAAGAGGGGGCGAGACCCAGTTGGGGGCGGCAGCAGCAGCGGGGGCCAGGCCAAGAGGCCTCACCTTCAGCACCAACAGCCGAGGCAGTTCCAGCCGCAGCCGTTCCAGCAGAGACAGCAGCAGCAGCAGAGGCAGCAGCATGTTATTTCTTGCCCTTTCTGTAAGAAACCAGGGCACGATTGGGGAGAATGCCGTCTGAGGCTAGGCAAGTGCCTACTCTGCGGATCATCAGATCATCAGTTGAGAGAGTGTCCCAAGTCTGCGGGACGGACAGCTCAGGGAGCAGGAGCTAGGGCTCCGGCAGGACAACAGAGAGGACCAGCATTGCAGACTCAGCAACAGAGGTTCGCACAGCATCAGCAGCAGGCCAGAGGAGGCCAGCAAGGACGAGCTTACGCCATGACACTTGAGGATGCTCAGGCCGTAGGAGAGGTGCTAGCAGGTTCTGATCTTCTCGATTCCATTCTACCTTGTCTCACTATACCTACCCTGAAATTCTATTCCATCTATTTCTATCTGTTTCCTCATTGTTGATAAGTTTGATCTGGTGTTTCGTTATGTTTGTTTTTTCTTCTGAGAAAATTATATGGGCTAGGTCACCTCAGTTATGGGATCTAGAATCTTCGATGGTCGTGTTAGTTGGCATAGTGAGGACATATAGTCAGATTTTGGATGTATTTTTCGGGTATGGGAATTTAAGGTTTTCGCCGTCGCATGCGGCAATGCGAAAATTTTTAAATACCATAAACCTAAGGATACGTACCTTAGTCAAGGACTCTGTGATTATCGTAGCCATGCTCACTAGCACGACGAAGATTCTGAGTATCATGATTTTGGACAGACGCATATGATTATCTGACGGTATGTTGAGACTTTGATTGTGGGGTGTATGACCTAGAATGACTACTACCATTTTAATTTCGAGGACGAAATTTTTATAAGGTGGGTAGGATTGTAACACCCAGTTTTCCAGAAGAGGGTAATTTTGAAATTTTGTAATTATAATTATTATTTAATGGTATTTATTTCATGTTATGATTTTTAGTGATTTTTGATTATTTTTAAACTATTTAAATTCATGACTTATGATTTGGTGTCTTGCTAGTGTCCATTTCCAGACTGAGGGGTATTTTAGTCATTTTTGTAATTCTAAGAATTATTTGGGATTATTAATTATTATTTAGATTAAATAGGATTTATTAGAATTTATGGGAATTTTTAGGATTTATTTTGGATTTATTTGGACTAGTTTGATTTTTGACTCATGTAGACCAACCTAGGAACTAACCCTAGTTAGTTGGGCTTGGTTAGGTCAAGTGACCCTAGTCTAACCTAGTGTGACTCAAGTTAGTGGTTAGTGATTCATAGAACTAGAATTAGAAATTTAGAAATCATTTGATTTGGTGAATGGCTTGTGGTTTCACAAGTCATTATGTGACTTAGCTAGATTGGACTCAAACCTAGCTCAACCCTAACCCAAAGCCAAGTGGTCAGCCATCCCTAGCTGAACCTAGGAATCCCACCCTATATAAACCCCTCTCAAACTTAGGGCTAGCCTCCCTCTTTAGAAAATTTGGATCCAAGTGGAAAGAGGTGAGTTCTTGACTTGTAAATTCCATATCAATTCCATTTTAATTCCTAAAATCCTCAAACTTGTTGCAATAGTTCCTAATAGTGATTTACTTGCTGTTGTGGAAGTTTGGTTCAGTTTGGAGAAAATTTGGAGGATTTGGGACATCAAGAGAAGAGCATTCAAAAGGGGATTTTATTGGAAAGTTCAAGCTTAGGTATATCCCTCTTCTCTCCATGAAATTTCACTTGGTCTTCACCAATAGGAACCCTAAGTGATCACCCTGAGGCTTGTATAGGTGTCGTGTCGGGTTTCAGCAGTTTCGTGTCCATTTGGACACGTATCAGAGATGATACCTAAGTGTTTGTCGAAATGCCACAAAGGGCATTTCGATCTCTTTTGTTCAAAGTTTTTGAATAGGAAATAGGGATTTATGGTTGTTTTTGTATTCCTAATTTTCTGTGGTGATTTTGGTATCCTATTGTGTCGGTTCCTTGCCTGGACACGCGCGCGCACACGGCGCGCGCGGCTACAGTGTTTCCCCTGCATTTCGGGGTCCACTGTGGACACGACACGGCTCTACTCGACACCATCTTTTGGGAGGATGTTGGGGCACCCACTGACACCATCCTCCCCAATTTTCATTGAATTTTGTGCTCTGGTTTGGGAGTTTTTCATTGTGCACTGATTTGACACTGTGTTGTGCACTGTCTTTATTTTGCCACTGATACGTGTTTGTTTTTTTGGACACGACACACTTGGACACTGTGCAGGAGTATGGGCACTTAGCTGGACACTAGGTGAACCTACTCCTATGTACACGAGGCTTAGTTTGCACCCTACTGTGCACACGAGTCTCGTGCACACGTGCACGAGAGTGTTCCCTTTTGACTGTGTCATATATGCTGTTTGTGTATTTTTCCTAGTTTGGACACTTTGTGTCCACATGGGTGGACACAAATAACTTGTATAACATGTGTGCAATGTAAATTTACATTACCAACCTTTTATCTAAGTTTTTGTTATGTGTTTCTTTGGGTATTCACCTGTTTGCAAATTCTGAATATTAAGTATCAGTCCTGTGCTTCCAGATTTCAATAATTGAGTTTTGGTTGATAATTTAACCTGTAAAGTACTATTAATTTCATGTTTTTAAAGCTCAACCTGTTCTCCTATATGTTACCTATCTATGGTTCAAATTTTGGGTTGAGTGGTGTCTTGTTGATTTCAAATTGGAGTTGGGAAATGTGGGGATTTAAGTTGGTTCAGATTTCATGTGGTTGAACAAATGGAATTCTTCTTTCCTTACTGTAATTCTGAGCTGTGGTGAATACATGAGTTAATTTTCCTTTTTGTCTATTTATGTTGAAATCTGAGATAGAAATGAAGTTGGGTTAATGCTATTTGAACTGTTGTTTAAAACTGAAAACTGAGATTATAATGTTGTGAATGTATGTTAATATCAAACTGAGTTTTAATATATTCTGTCAACTGAAATGTTTAGGAAAAACCTGAGTTTGTTTTGTTTAACCTGAGGTTGCCTTGTCATATTTTCCTGCACATCATTTCATACTGTTTTTATGTTGCACAGCCCCTACTTCCTGCATTTACTTTCCTGCATATTCATCACATACCTTACTGTCACTCCCTGTGTGATTTCCTGCAAACACAGCCATCCTGTGACACCCTTCACTCTTCACATATAGGTGTTCCTGCCCATCTTGTAATACTGTTTTTATGTTGCACCTTCCATGCTTGCCTGTACACACAGCCCTTAGTTTCCTGTAAATTGTTTTCCCCACACACACATGCTTCCCTCTATTTAAATCTATGTATATATATTATGTTTGGGAACATGATACATGTATATATAATATATAGGTAATGGTGGTTTGTGTCTAATTATATAGTGTATGCCTATATTCAATGTATATATATTTTAGATATGAATATCTAGATATGTATCTAATATATAGGTATGTGTATCTAATGTGATATATATATTGTGTATATGTGGAGATACATATATAGGAATTTTTAACATGAAGTTATGTGTGGTTGTGTATAAGTTTCATATGAGGCCTATGGATTTTAGCCTATAGGTATATAGGTATATTCATGAACTTGTATGTGATATGGGTTGTATGTGATATTGGCCTAGATGCCATATAGGTTGTGGGATGATGTTGTGACTTGTGTTTTATAGGTTGTAAGACTTGGTAAGCTAGCATAGGCTAGTTTAGCATTGTTAGACTAATATGGACTAGTTAGGCCTAGTTTAGACTCAACTAGACTTGTTTGACCTAGTTTGACTTCTAGGGTTGACCAAAGTTGACCAAGAGTTGACTTTGGCCTAGATTGACCTAGAATCATGTAGAATGCATAGTAGGACTCCTTGTTACTATTCTGGACTTGTTGTGACTTGTGCTGTTCTGTTTAGGAGCCAGACACCACTCCTTGGACAGTACGTTTCATACCGGACACTCAGTTACAGGCGAGTACATTCTATGATCATTTCATATCCTGCTTAGAATTATTTCCTGCAGTAGATTACTTTACTTGTACTGTCACGTTGGTCACACGGATTAGTACTATATGGATCTCTCCTTGGGATGTTACCCCCTTAGCGGGCGCATCGGATACTTTATGACATGTGTTTCATGTACATCATGTATTCCTTGCATCTGCGTTATTCATGTACACTCATGTTCTTACATGTACGTTCATGTACTCTCATGTTCTTTCATGTACGCTCATGTTTGCCCATGTGTCTCTTGTATAACCAAAATATCATGTCCGTAACGTAACTTGAACAGATCCTTGTGTATTGATTGTGGGTAGGGAGAGTATAAATGGTCATGTGATTTACCCATCATGTACACTCTGTTACTTTTCATGTTCATCATGTACAACCTAAGCCAATTACATGCCATCTCGTACTCTGACTCACTAGTCACTGCTAGTTCTCTATGTATAGTAGATATTTCTATTACAGTTCTCTCTCTGTTTACATACTGCACTTCCTTCAGTACTTGTATCTTACTTTACTGCATGTCTATATTTTCTAACCTGCTATGATCTGTTGAGATATATTGTACTCGCTCCTGTCCTGACTGGACCTGTTGAAAATATTACAGAGGACGAGGAGGAGGCTGGTCTGGACACTTACTACGGGGCAGCCTTAGATGACACCTGCGAGCTGGACCCTCAGGAGGACCCAGCTCTAGCTGAGGATTTCATCCCGACTGTCTAGACTAGATTAGTTAGGCTGTTTATCATTTTGTAGTCTGGAGACATGTTCTAGTTAGACTTTATTCTGGAGTTCAGTATTGTATATATTCTTTCATCTGAGACCTTGTACTGTTGGATATTGCTGGGATTATCTTAGACCATTTTTCATCTATTTATTTCCTTGAGTTCTATTTCATATCGTGCTATCTCTTCCTTAGTTGTGATTGAGTTTTACTGCCATGTCACCCCCATTTCGGGGAGTATAAACTGTTTAGATAGATATTGTTAGATGTATGTTGACCTAGGACAGCGTTCTACCGCCGACACTGCGGCGTAGGCTGGGCGTTGTTACGTTCTCGTACCCTCGCAGTGGGTGCGGGTCGTGACACTTACTATCTTTAGCTCGTAATTAGCTTTATTGATCTTAATGATCTTTCTTTGCTCATTCTTTGGACATATGTTTCTTTTGAATTATTGTTGTCCAATGATGTTTTTACATCACATAAGAATACATGTAATTGATACATCATATTTTTTATGTCTTTAGCTACTATGGTTTGAGCTTTTGCAATAAGAATTTTCATTTCTTGAGAATACACTTTTTAATGGCTATAATTTTACATTCTCTAGATCAATCTATTATTTTATTATCTTGGGTTAATCTCAATACTTGGCAAAGAGATTTGTTATATTGTGTTTTCATGATCATCTCTTTTGTCCTTTACTTGATGAGAGTCTAATTTATTTACTTGCTATCTTATACTCTTATCCTTGCTTAATAAATAGTATATAAATTATTTTGATCATTCAAAATGTATTACCCTTATTGTGAACTTTATGCTTAAGCATGTATCTCCAATTTTCATATCTCAATTTTTATATCTCATTGAGGTTATAATATATCGTATACCTAGTTCATCATGGAACTAGATACGCATATTTTAAAGGGAAGCAAATAAATTGGTTTAATTCATTTATACCCATTAATATATCGTATACCTAGTTCATCATGGACCCATATTCTTTTCAATTTTCATATCTCATTGAGGTTATGATATATTTTTTTATAGCCCATTTTGAAGGTTCATCATGGACCCATATATCGTATACCTAGTTCATCATCGGGCCGAACTCTATCCCCTGATTATCAATACCCTAATTTTTAGGGCATGCTTGATACAAGTTGTCCAATGTTCAAAAATTTGAATTCTTGGGACAAAATTCAGGCCGAACTCTGCCTCCCCAGAGTAGTATAAATAGAGCTTGAATTCTCTCATTTCAAATCATCTCATACCTTCAAATATTCAAGCTTTCTAAGCTCTACTACTCCAAGCCTCATTCTTTCATACCTCCTAAGCCATAACTCTCCTTAGCCCAAGATGCTCAATGCGATATCAGCTAGAAGTTGTGTGCAAGAGTGAAAGAAAATTTACTTGAAAAATTCCAAGTTTTGCTTTCCGCGAAGTTGAAGTGTTCGAGCGCTTCGATCTAAAAGCTCGTGTTTTGTAAAGAAGTTTGCATGCTCTTCGGACTAAAGGCACGTGGTGTACGCTATTTCACAAATAGTAGATTTCAATCCTGAGCAAGAGTTCTCAGGCCTGGACTAGTCCTCTACGAAGAAAACCAGGTTAAATTGCTGTGTTTACGTATGCTCTTCTGATCTCTCCTAAATTTTGCATTACTACTTTGATTATATATTCTCATGATAGTTATTTTCTGGACTTGCTATAGAGTTGAATTTTTAAATGATTATTATTAACACAAACTCTATTCACACCCTCTAGAGTTGCATACACGTAACTTCAATTGGTATCAGAGCAAAGACTCTATTGTTAGGCTTAACATCCTTAGAGTAGATCCTTATTTATTTGTCTATGGTATCGTATTTCTCTTCTGAAATAAAGAGGATTTTACTTTTAGTAGCATGGACAATCATGTTTCTTCTAAACGCAAGAAATGCTCTAAGTGGAAAGCTATGGCTAAACAATCCTTAGAAATTCTTGAGGACTTTTATTCTACAAATGTAGAACTTTCAGAAAAGGTCATTCATTTAGAAGAATCTAATGAGTTTTTGAGAAATGAAAACAATAATTTATTATCTAGACTTGACTCTCAAAACTCATCTTGTGTTTCTTTAAAGGGTTTGAATAATTCTGTAATTTTTAAAATCAAATCTCTTTTCTCATCATTAGAAGATCTTAAGAAGCAAACACATGAGTTACATCATTTGCATGATACTACTATTGAGTCTTTAAAGAAACAAAATGATGATTTTATTCCTAAAATTGCTATATTTGAAAAAGAGAATTATGCCTTAAAAACTAAATTTGATTCTCTTACTTGCATGCATGATAATTTGTTATTAAAATATGATATTCTTAAGACCAAATTCATGCATGCTCACTCTAGAGATATTAATCATTCTAGCATGTCACATCTTCACAATCATGCTCATTCCAATACATGTGCACACACTCGTATCAGGTGATTCTATTGCTCTCGTATTGGACACATGAGTTTAACTTGTCCTATTTATAGGAGTTTTTCTACCAATGATAGAGTAAATAGTATATGGGTCCCTAAAGCTAATAAATATGGATCCAAGTTTATTTGGATACCAAAGTCTTCGCCTAATGTTGTAGGTGGAGCTACTTGTATCGGGACATAGCACCGAGGAGCGTGTTGATGGTTGCAAAGCTCAAAGGTCATCTTCTAAGCAATTGTACCAACACAAGTGTGACCACTAGAGCCACTTTGGTAACATGCTAAACGATTATCTTTAAATGATTAATATTTGTATAATCTGGCTTGTTTCTCTTGATGTCTTGCTACTAGCTCACATTCATATCCCTTAGTTGCTTATTATATAAATCAATGTGAGACATAATACTAGCATGCTTAGTTAATTTTCTTATTATTTCTTTTATCTAGCATGACTAGTTACTTAGCTTAAATGATTAGTTCACACTATGTAGTTTATCACTCATTTTCATTAGTGTGACACATTTATATATGCATATCACTCTAGTCCATAGGACCTTGGTTTTGATTTGAGTTAATTTTAACTCTCCGTCTTTAAAAGTTTTGAGATAGTTACTTCTTGCCGATTTGTATTTAATATGTCATATTTATCTTAATCGATATTTGTGAATATATGTGTTTAGCACAAGCTTCTTATACTTCTTTTTTAACGTTGTGCTTACATAATATATTCATTATTGATTTTCATGTTTTATTTTGATTAAATCTCTTATGAATCAATTATGTATTTGCCTAATAAAGCCTATTTATACGTGTTTTTAAATTTGTGATAATTTTTCAAACATTCATTAAGGATACATGATTATATTCATTAAATCTCCATTTACATGTAGATAATGTATTTCTTATGTTGATATTTTTTTGGGTATAAATGACTTTATGTGGGCATATGAGTTAAGCTCCAGTTTTATATTGTTTTGAAAAATAATTTAATTATATTTGCTTCCTTCAAACTTGTGCTTATCCCATAATTTAGCTATTGATTTCTTTGACCAAATTTGTGCATCTCTTCTTGAATCAATTAGCTTCTTCCTTAAAGGTTTCTTTTGATAATATCTTCTGGGTTTCTTTTTGGTTGACTTTATGGATACATGTCTTTTAATTGTTTTTTGATCTTTTTATGTATGCCTATTTGTGATATATATATATATATATATATATATATATATATATATATATATATATATATATATATATATATATATATATATATATATATATTAATGATTCCTAACTTCTGATATTTATTTGTTTTACTTCTTCAAGTTAGGATGTTGAGAGAAAATGTTTATTAGTATCTTGCTTATGACTATTTATGGAAGTTCTTTTAAGGATCATATGATTTTGTGTTTTACCTTACTTGTTGATTTTGCCTCCTTAATTAGTGCACACTTTCCAGTCTATTTCTTCATATTTTACTATGGTGCACTATGAAAGCTTTTGTGTCTCTTACTATCTTTAGCTCGTAATTAGCTTTATTGATCTTAATGATCTTTCTTTGCTTATTCCTTGGACATATATTTCTTTTGAATTATTGTTGTCCAATGACATTTTTGCAGCACATAAGAATACATGTAATTGATACATCATATTTCTTATGTCTTTAGCTACTATGGGTTGAGTTTTTGCATTGAGATTTTTCATTTCTAGAGAATACACCTTCATAATGGCTATAATTTTACATTCTCTAGATCAATCTATTATTTTATTATCTTGGGTTAATCTCAATACTTGGCAAAGAGATTTATTCTATTGTGTTTTCATGAACATCTATTTTGTCCTTTACTTGATGAGAGTCTAATTCATTTACTTGCTATCTTATACTCTTATCCTTGCTTAGTAAATAGTATATAAATTATTTTGATCATTCAAAATGTATTACCCTTATTGTGAATTCTATGCTTAAGCATGTATCTTTAGTGTTATCCTGTTAATGGCCTACCTCATTAATCTTAATTAGTTTTGTAGCTTGCTTATTTACGATGTATTGATTAAGCCACATATTTTTTTGTTCACTTTCACTCATCTAGCTATCTTCTTGAATTTCAATCTATATGTGATATGCTAGTTTACAAAACAAGATTTATGAATTTTTTTGATGAGATTTGTATTCTATTTTAGATACATATGTTTTGTCTCTAAAATTAGTTTGACAAATTTTTTATTTAATTTTGTTTCCATTGAGGTTTGTGATTCATCGCTTTAACTTTCTTCCATAGTAGTCATTGGTAAGCATCTCTTAAATTTCTAGGTCGTGGGTAGGATAGTTCCGTTCATGAGTCTGTAGTTGCCTAGATGCATAAGCAATCACTTTCCCATGCTGCTGCAGGACACATCCTAGCCCATTTCCTAAAGCATCACTGTATATGGTGAAACCTCCAGATCCTGAAGGTAATGTCAAAACTGGAGCGGTCGTCAGCCTCCTCTTCAGCTCCTCAAATGCTGCCTGGAAGTCCTCTGACCAGATGTACTCTGTGTCCTTCTGCGTCAGCTTCGTCATGGGTTCAGCTATCCTAGCAAAGTCCTGGACAAACTTTCTATAATAGCCTGCTAAACCCAAGAAGTTCCGGATCTCTGAAACTGATGTCGGAGCCTTCCATGTCTCGACGGCAGCAATCTTCCTGGGATCTACTGAGATCCCCTCTCCAGTGACTACATGACCGAGAAACTCCACTCGGTCTAAAAAGAACTCGTACTTCGATAATTTAGCATACAACCTCTCCTGCCTCAGAATCCCCAAAACTGTCCGCAAGTGCTCTACATGCTCTTCCGGCGTCTTCGAGTATATCAGGATGTCGTCGGTAAATACTACGACGAACTTATCCAGATACTGGTGAAATATCTTATTCATCAAGTTCATAAAGACAGCTGGCACATTTGTGAGACCAAATGGCATCACCAAAAACTCGCCGTCTTCTGGATGTCTTCAGCCCTGACTTTTACCTGGTGGTAACCGGATCTCAAATCTATCCTGGAAAATACCTTCGTCCCACTCAACTGGTCGAACAAATCATCTATCCTGGACAGAGGATATTTGTTCTTAATGATGATGGTATTCAACGCCCGGTAGTCAATGCACAACCGGACTGTACCATCCTTCTTCGGCACAAAGAGCACTGGCGCTTCCCATGGAGAAGCACTAGATCAAATGAAACCCTTTCTCAAAAGGTCATCAATCTGCTCCTTCATCTCTACGGCCTCCTTGGGGTTCACTCTATAGCAAGCCCGGGATACTGGTGATGAACTCGGTACAAAATCTATAGTGAACTCCACATCTCTGTCAGGCGGAAGTCCTGGAAGATCCTCTGGGAATACATCCATAAACTCCCTGATGATAGGGTATGACGGTGCTAACTCCCCAACTGTCGTACAACAGTTCGGCTCTAGGTTGATCTCTGGCCCTGTCCTCCTGACACTGAATGGTATCGTGCCTGGGGGACTGAACAGAATACTACCCTCATGACAGTCTATATCTGCGTGAGCATAGCTAAGCCAATCCATTCCCAATATGATATCATACCCGGGAAGTGGCATTACGAAGAATCGTCCCCCAAACTCTCTCCCAGCTATAGTAATAGAGCATCTATAGATAGCCCTAATGGGCACTGGTCCGCCTTCCGTCATTACTCTACTCATCTCCTCGGTAGATGTAGCTACTAAGTGGTGTTTATGCAAAAACTCTAATGACAGGAAGCTATGCGATACACCGAAATCAAACAAGCATAGAGCTAGAAAAATATGCAAATAAATATGACCTATGATGACGTCAGCCAAATAATCTGGCTCCGAAACCTGCTCCAGCTCTGCCTCAAGAGCCAGACTATAAGCCTTCCCCTGGGGTCCCTTGTACTGCTGCAGATGTTGCCCGAACCTCTGCTGTTGCGTCGGAAGCGGCGATCCTCTAGAGGGTGGTCCGGCACCTGGTATCCTCGCTACTGGGCACTCCCAAAGCTGGTGGGTGGCAGACCTGCAAGCTAATCACTGCCTCAACCTCTTTCTACAAATAGAGTAATCATGCCCTGGCCTCCTACATAATATACACATAGCTCCCTTCTGTTGCTGAGGTCCTGGGGATCTAACTGGTAGGGTCAGGTGATGTGGTGTAGGAGGACGGTATGTCTGCTGGTGCGGCGCCGGTGCTCTTGGCTGGAAAGCCTGGCGCTTGGAAGGTCCCTCGTGGTGTACAGAAGCCGGTCTCTTACAAGACAGAAGACGCTCCTCTATATTTCGGGCCAACTCTAGGCTCTGGTAGTAGTCAGTCGTCCCGTTCGCCACTAGGAGAATGCCAATGTCTGGAACTAGACCATGGCAAAACCTACGCGTCATCTCCTCTGGGTCTGCAACCAGAATAGGAACGAAATGACTCAAACGACTAAACTCCGTCGCGTACTCGTCAACAGAACGGTTCCCCTGCTGGATGTTCTGGAATTGTAGCCCTATGGCTACTCTAGCGGTGGTCGAGAAGAATTTTTTCCTGAACTGGATCTTAAACTGATCCCATGTGGCCCTCCCTCTCATGAATAATGGCTCATTCCTGAACCAAACTCCTGCCAAGTCTGTCAGCAGAAATCCTGCTACCTCGACTTGAAGGTCACCCGACAACCTAGCTCCGAGGAGCTTCCTCTCTATCGAGTCTAGCCAGTCATCTGCTACTATGATGCCTTCAGTCCCCATAAACTCCCTGGGGTTCAAGCCCATGAAGTCCTTGATGTTTCCCGCTCTCTGTCGTGGCTCTACCGGTGGTGGGACCATGGTACGCTCCTCGGAACGCTTCATGCTCTGGCGGAGTAAGATGGTCTGCTCCTGATGGGTCATTAGGAACCCCTGGATCAGAGTGAGCAGTTGGTTCCCGTCGAGAGTGACGGAAGCCTGGGTAGGTATAACAATAGGTGGTGGTGGGAGTATCGGGTCCTGCTGGGACTGTGATGTGGAAGGTGGTGGAGGCATCTGGGTTGGTAGATTTGTGGAGTGGGGGAGTGTGGTAGGTGGAGGTGCATCGGTCAACTGGTCAACCGGCTGGATATGAAGTATGCCATTTTCAGGTGTAGCAAGCTGGGATGAGCGTGTGACCACCATCTAATAAATAAAAGAACTTATAAGAACATTTTTAAGTAAACAATCATAAACAACAAGAAAATCTAATTTGTAATAACGAGCACATGATGTGATGAGTTCCTACGTTACAATCCTAGTAATCCTCTAGGTGTTCTAAATGTTATTCCTAGTGTTATCTAGTTACCTTAAGTTCCTAATTGCAGGCATGCTTGGTACAATGACGTAACCAAACAATTTAATCAGGACCTGCATGGGCCACCACTAAAAACATGTTACGATCTGCTACCCAAATTATTAGGCCGAACCGAGTCATGTCCAGCCTACGCTAGAGATAAAGCGTAGTAAGCTGTTCTTAAAGACGAACAATATATAATCAAAGTGTGCTAACAGTTCTATAAGTCATTTTGAGTCAGAATATATTCCAAACACAAAATCATCTCGTATATAAATATGTTCCAAATACATAGTCAAGACATAAAACTGGATACATGTCCAGTATCAAAATACATAGTCGAAACACGACTACTCTCAAAAGTCCCGAGCAACTAAACAAACTAGACGAGTTTCCCCACAGGTACATCCTCATAAGGTGAAGTCTGATCCTCGATGGCAACTCCATAATAGGAATCACATAGCAACTCCTCCTCGCTAAGTATACCTACAATGTTATCCTGTCAGGACGGGAGCAAGTACTGATTCTAACAAACTAAATATATGAAGCATGAAATAAACTGGAGTGTAATAAACAAGAATCATGGCATATCACAATCTATCATGGCAAGGACACATATGTCATAGAGACAGATGTATATATAATGTTTAAAACTGTAGCAGGTACGTGATCGTCAATAGGTGTACAATGTGCAGGGGGCACATGTAAATAAAATGTGCTTTCGTACAAGTGATACGACGATAGATGTACATACGCACAAATCTGCTTTGAGAAAAAGGCCTACGGCACAGTAACATATAAAATAAAACTTTGTTCGAGTACGGTAGAGGGGGCATGATCACGTACTCAACTATCAGTTTCCCCATAACCCAGATTCTAAACATGTGAGAGATACGAGAATATCATAAAATATGCTGGATACAGAGAGCAGTATAAAGTATGTGAAACATAAAGAGATATGACTTACAGTTTAGGCATCGGTATTTAACATGGTTTATACACAATTCATTATATGCAGTAAATAAAGTTGATAGAGGTACTTGCCTCTAGCAAAGCAAGGTAGTAATGGAAATTCTATAGATGTCTGGTGTCCTGGCACTGTCATAAACATGAACTATCTCAGCTATCTAAGTTATAAACAAAGACTAACACTACTGGTGTGACACGACGCATTTGGATACTTAGATAAATGAAATTAGCATATAAATCCAACGTGAGGTGATACGGTATCTAAACCAAACTCTAGGTCTTCCACTCTAAGGTAGATCAATATTTTAAATACTAGAAATACCCAAAAATCACAAGTCATGACTTAAAAACAATTATTAATTAATAATTCCATCTGTGCACTTCACTCTAGTAATTATTAAAATAGTCATATAACTCTAAAAGGCTCTAAACTCAACCTTGTTAGTTATAGAAATTTATACTAATTTTTTTGGAATTTATAAACCCTCATAGATATTTATTAAAAATCAGCAAACATAAGTACTCTGAAAATGAGTTTTGTTTTCCTATTTTTATAAAATGCCAAAAGCACTAATTAAACCCTGAAAAAATTATATTAAATTAGCTAAATTAACATAGTATTTAAATACAATTTTTTCCATATTTTTATAGCACTTAAAATATATATATAAAAGTTCAAAAGCAGTAAGTTACAATTTCTGGAAAATAAATAATTAATTATTTACTATTTTATCCACGTATACAAAATTGAACCGAAGTCCAGATACGGGACCCAAAGCCATGAATCAAGTCCGATATGACTCGTACAGGCCTTGAATGTATTTAGGCTCATTTAAGTCTGTCACGACCCGCTCCCAGATAACCGAGTACGAGTTCGTGTCCAAGCCCAGCCTACGCTGCGGTATCAGCAGTAGAACGCTGTCTAGTACATGCAATAACATCCTCCACAGATATAGTAGAACACAAATACAAATCGTACTCAGCAGTGACACAAACCAAGGAGAACAAGAGTACGATAGATAATAAAATAATAATATCCAAATCCAATGATAAAGAGACTGAAATCCAGAACAATAAAATATCGTCCATCCATGAACAAATTTGATCCATCTAAGAAATAAACTAAGACATGCATAAAGGTAAATCTAGATCCCTCCAGAGATCAACCATGGCTCCTGAGTCTCGGTACCAACAACGTCAGCACTACCCACTGCTGGTCTATAACATGAAGTGCTAGAGATACTCGCCCTCACCTATAACAACGATCCAGTCAGGAAAGAAGCAAAGTACAACCATATTGCAATTAATGTTGTTAGCCCAAAATAAGTTAGAACAAGCGAGAAGCCATAAAGGTAAAGAATATATAAAGAACTAGCAAGACAAGAACTATCAGGATATGAACTAGCACTAGCAAGATATGAGCTAACGAGATATAAAGTGGCAAAAAGTAAACTAGCAAGACGTGATCTAACAAGATATGAACTGGCAAAATATGAACTTAACAAGATAATAGACTAGATAAAGGAAAAGATAGGAACCACTATGTGTGTATGAAATACCTTCTAATACATGAACGGCTGGGCTAATACGGCACATCTTACGATGGCTATCGTTCAGTAATTGGTACGGCTAACTCAAACACGGGTGTGTATGACTTAGCT
>JANAVB010030020.1:1061444-1248944 GCA_029216955.1 Iris pallida | reverse complement strand
TATATATATATATATATATATATATATATATATATATATATATATATATATATATATAAAACCCGGCCCAAAACCCACTGGGCCCAAATCCATACCCGTTTTAAACAGTAAACCCATTAAATTAAAATCCAATATTGTGCGGGTTAAACCCGCTACTGTTCATCCAAACCCATTAACCCAGTTAAATATTAAACCCGTGTCCGACAGTTATGGACACGAGTACACGAATCCTGTGTCCGTGGCGAGCACGACACGCACGACACAAATCTCGCGTGTCCACGTGCACCACTGGGTTCCTCGACACTGGGCGAGTCCACACACGTGTACACGAGACACGACTCGACACCTAGGAGAAGTGACACGTACGTGTCCGTCGTAGGGTTGCTGTCGGAGGCGCTCTACGGCGGAGGAAGCGTCGGGGTCGTCGGAAAAAAATTGCACGGTGGTCGTCTCGTCGTGACGAAGAGTTTGGTGGTGGTCGGAGGCGGTGGCGTGATCTGTAGTGGTGGCACTCCTAAATCTAGGTCTCCGGCGAACTCATCGAAGAAGAACAGGGTAGTATGGAGGCTGGGGTGGTCGGGGAGTAGAATAGGGTTAGGGGTTCGGTCGGGGAGTCTATTTATAAGGCTGGGGCGAGTTTCGATTAGGGTTTCGGTCAGTAGTTTAGGAATTAGGGTTAGGGTTTAGGCCGAGGTCGACGGATTAGTCGGGACGAAGGCGGTGATCAGGTGGCTGTTTTGCAGAAACCCCCCCTAATATTAGATATTATAATAAACCCCCACCGCCATAGTTATATGCAAAATCTAAATTGCATAATACCCCCCCGCTATGCTCTGTACAAATATAATTTGCACAGACAATACAAATATTGCATACTGCTATAAAATAATTAAAATAATTACAAAATGATATTAAAACAATTTAAATAATTACAAATTGATATTTTTGGCTTTAAAAATTATTTAAAAATTCTAGAAAATTCCTAATAATTATAATAATTCATTTTAAGGATAAAAATGCTATTTAAAATAATAATTTCTTATTTAGAAATATTTTAAAAATATCTAGGGCTTACAACATGAAACAAATACGACAAAGTCATAGAAGTACTTTTTTTTTACAGGAAATTGCAAATGTCTATAAGTCCACCTAGAATAGGTTGAAAATATGGTTAGGCTCTAAAGGATATTTCTAGAAATTAACTACTTATTCTATTATCTAGAATAATTATCCACTAGCAAAAAATTTATAAAGTATGATTGGCTAAAATATTAATAAAGGTTTAAAATGTTTGCTTACCAGATATTACTAAATATTAGTTAAATTAATAACTAAAATAAAAACTAAATATTAACTATTATTTAAAATACTAATTAAATATAACATTAACTAAATATACTATTTAGATTATACTAATACTAATCATAAAAAGCGAATTAACACAAAATCTAAGCAGAGTTAAGTTGGATTAAGTGAGGGAAAATGAAGTTATTACATGTAAACTTGCTTAGGTCAGAGAGAGAATTAAGTGTGGTGTGATTAATAACTTTTACTTGGATTGGAGTGGAGGTTTTGAGCAAAAAGATGATTAATAAAAATATAATAATTATCAAAAATACTTTATTGCATGTGACATAAAATTAGATTTGTTTGAATTTTTAATTAAAATTTGTTAAAACAAGGAATATTTACGATTTTTTCAAACAACAAGTCATCACTTTCTTCGATGGATGGAAAAAAAAAGAGAAGACGATACAAGGTTAAACTTTTCTCAGTTGACCCTCTATGAGTCTCCTCTTAAACCTCAACCGACCATGTTTGCTTTGCAAAATCGGGGTATCGGAAAAGGAGAGTAAATTGTTTTATGTATTTTGATACCAAATGAAATTAGGAGGAAATGAAAATGATTCAAATAATAGAGGGAAAAACAAATTTCCATGTTATTGCCATGTTTTTACTAGCATTTATTACCAAAAATTATGACACAAAAACCATATTATTGTCTATTTTATCCATTAACTCTTATGTTAACTATAATTATGTTGACATCAGATATTATTTATATTTTCTTTTTTCATTTCCTGTACCAACCAAACACTAGAAGAAAAATCAAATAATCTTTGTTAATTATTTTAATGGTCTTTCTTAATTATTTTCTTTGTTTTGCCAAAAACATAAAAAGAAATCTGACAGAAATTCTATTTTTTTTTTCATTCCCATAAGAAATACAAGGAAATTAATTTTCCTTCCATTAACCAAACGAGGCCTAAGTTTTCGTTGGGCTTTATTTACATCTACTAGTATACATGCAAGTGCCTTGTACGTATTTTATAATATTTGGAATGAGCAAACAATTTCTTTAATTCTTCTTTTTCTATACATAATTACATAACTATTCATATTAAATTTAACTAGCATATATCCACGTGCATTGCATGTATTTTATAGATTATTATTATTAGAAAGATTAAAAGACAATTGTTTAATTATTCTAGTATTCATTAAAACTACTTAGGAAGACGAAAAGACACCAGTCTTAATTAATCTAAATTTATTATTATATTAGTAATTATGTTATTTATACTTACTTCCAAGACTATTTAGTAAGACCAATCTAGTTGTCCCTACCAACTTTAAGTTTCACAGTGAAGCAGAATCCAAACTTTTCTCATTCTTAGCATACTAGTATATATGCACATGCGTTGCACGTACTTCACACTGTTTTGAAAAAAAAATTCAAATAATAATTTTAGTTTCCTACATTATCTCTTGGATTCCTGTGCTTATTATCTATCATTCATTTCTCAAGCTCAGTTGTTTTATTTTTCTCTTTTGGCTCCTATACTATATGCATGCATGCATGCCTACTTTTTAGTACATACTTTTATTATATCCAAACTTAACTTTATTGGATCTTTTTAATTACCCAAATATCCCTATTAATTTTAATTAATATTTTTAATTAGTAAATGTATTGAAGGGCATTTTTGGAAAGAAAATTTCCATGATGAAGCCAACTTTTGGCATTATATAGTCGAATATATATCCCTATTAATTTTAATTAATCTTTTTAATTAGTAAATGTATTGAAGGGTATTTTTGGAAAGAAAATTTTCATGGTGAAGCCAACTTTTAGTATTATATAGTAGATATGCACGTGCGTTGCAACATATTTATTATTAGAAAGATTAAAAGACACTTGTAGTCAAAATTTGTTCATTTTTCAATGAATGAATGATGCCAAACAAAGTTCATTTTTCAATGCCTCATTTTTAGATACTCAATAGAGGTGTTGTAATTAGAAATATCAAATGACAACTTTTGTATTTACATAGATACCCCATATTAATTTTAAATTAGCCAATATAATAAAAGATTTTTTTGGAAAGTAAACTTCCACGAAGAACAACATTTTTGGTATTATATAGTAGAATAGATATAAGTAACTCTTTTCTTTTTTTCTCTAACCAGCCCAGCTAGGCCCACTTCTCACTCTTTCTTTTTCTTTTTTCTTTTCTTTTACTTTTCTTTTGGTATTTGGCCCAGCCCAAGACTTGTTGCCTGGCCCACATTCTTACACCTAACCCCATAACCTGCGCTGCTCTGAGGAGAGACAAGGTTCTGGAAAAAAAAAAGGAGGAGAAGAAGAACAGAAGCTGAAGGAGGAGGTGGCGCTGAGGGTCTCACCGGTGGTCGCGGAGTTGCTGGGGGCGGTGGAGTCGGCGGCGCCGGCTGCGGGAGGGTGCTCGGTCGTAGCAGTCACGGCGGTGAGGGAATGGAAGAGCAGTTCATACTCCGCGTCGCCCCTTCCGTCTCGGAGAGGATCGAGCGTCTCCTGAACGAGAATTATTCTTCTCCTGAGGACTTGGATCTATCATTCTCTGGTAATTCGCTGACTTTGATGATGATTATAATGATTTATTTTTGAATTATACTAAAAATTTGCCTTCGGATTATGCTGCTTATGTTGCACAGACACGACTACGAACACGTTATTTTGGAGCGGATGTGTCGTGTCCGATGTGTTGACGCAACGCGACACGGACACGTGGTGCCGGTTTTGGGCTTAGTAGGATACACTAGAACTGGTTCAACTATTCTATTGGATCGAAGGATCGGATACGTGGAGTCAACTTCTGTTTGTTGAATGGAGGAGAAAGTTTAATTCTTTAAAATATTTCTCATAGAATCAGTGTTAGTAAGGGGTAGTAGAGTTGAAAATGAGTTTATAATGTTCTTGAGAGAGTAACAAATCGTATGCCATCTAGAGAGTAGAACCACTTATATTTGTCAATTGCACCTTCTCTTGAATGCGGCATTCGACGAGAGGATTAATACATGGGTGCGGCTATCCGCACCCCATCACCTACTTAACACACCCCATCAAAAAAAAAAAAATGAATTTCCTATTCTACAAACCCCCCCTCCTCCGACCACCCCCCCCCCCCCCCCCCCCCCCCCCCACCCCCTTCCCCTCCTCCTCCGACCCCACTCCCCCCCTGCTCCCCCTCCCCGACCCCCCTCCCCTCCTCCTCCGACCCCTGACCCCTCGGGGGGAGAGGGGGGAGGGTCGGAGGGTCGGAGGTCGGGGGAGCGGGGGGAGGGGGAGTGGGGTCGGAGGAGGAGGGGTCGGGGTCGAGGGAGAGGGGGGGGGGGGGTAGAAAAGAAAATTCCAATATATATATATATATATATATATATATATATATATATATATAGCGGGGGGGGGGGGGAGGGGGAGGGGGGTCGGAGGAGGAGGGGTCGTGGTCGAGGGGGAAAGGGGGGGGGGTAGAATAGGAAATTCCTATATATATATATATATATATATATATATATATATATATATATATATTTGATGGAGTGTGCTAAGTAGGTGATGGGGTGCGGATAGCCGCACCCTTAATCAGTGTTCTAAAAATCGGCCTAGGCGTCCGCCACCGCACCGAAAACCTCCTAGGCGGCATTTTTTTAAAATTTTTTGATTTTTTTTTTTATTTTGTTTATTCTTAGTTGTATTTTGGATATTTGTTTGGGTTTTAAGATAGTATTTGGATTTTAGAACATTGAAATTTCAAATTTCAAAATTTCAATTTTTTTTTTTTTTAAAAATTTCTAGGCGGCCGCCTAGGCAGGCTAGGCGCTAGGCGGACATCCGCCGCACAGAGTCCGCCTAGCGATTTTTAAAACATTGCCCTTAATACATTACTCGGTCAAGGAATTAATCCTTTCAACTGGGTGCAATTAATCCACTTTTTCCTTTTTCCAAATGTTTAGGGATGAGCCTTCGCATTAATTTAGTACTAAGAGATGGGGTAGGTTAATGGAAGATATAATACCGTTAGTCTGTGGGGCTGGATTTTTAAACCCTTATTCATCCTTATCATTTGGCAGGATAAATATGCATTAAGGCCCCATAATCGAGAGCCATTAAGCCACTGCCAAAGACAGCCTTAGGGAGCCTTAGGGAGCTACTTTTTGGTCAAGAATGTTGTCCCATTGGTCATGGTCAAACCTGATTTTAATAATTGATCAAACTCTGTCTCGATATAATTACAAGTCAACTCAGATGTTTACCTACGACGTTTGGACACTGCTCAACAATGGATCTCTACTTTGTTCAAGACTGAAGCTGTTTGCCATTCAGAATGTACTTCCTGTTATGCTATATAATTTTTCATTTTATTGAGTCTAGGAATACATTGTACACCGAGTCGTACTGGCAAATAGGTTATCCTAAAACGTTTTTCAAAACCATCCTATTCTTTATAAATGACCTACGTTTTTGAAAAACATTCTTGTTACAAAAAGCTTCTGAAGGATTTTTCAAAAAGCCAAAATTTATTTTCTCCAAAAATGAACTGGCAGAACCCCAGGAGAACTCGGCCCGAGTTCGGCCAGAGTTCGGCCATTTGGAACGTTAGTGAACGTTGGGTTTTTGAACTTGGTCATCCTTCAGTTGCGGTTTGTTACAAAGAGTTCTGTCCGAATTTTGTTCGAATTCTGTCAGAGTTCTGTCTTTGGAAAAACTATAAATTGAGAAGGATTTCGATCATTTCAAATCACCAATTCACTTTCAATCTCTTCTCTTCCTAAGCTTACATTCTTCCAAAGAGTTCTTAAAAGCTTTCATTTTCAAATCCCAAGCCAGTTACAATCCTCTAGTCGATTTGCCAGTGCGGTACGGTCTAGAAGTTTCAGAGCGATTGTAATCAGAGGTTTGATAGAAGATTCAACTCTTCACAATTGAAGTTGGTCGAGTTCTTCGTATCAAAGCTCGCGTCTGTAGAAGTTGCAAGGACTTCGTATGAAAACTTGTAGGATTTTCCAATAGTGGATTCAACTGGAAGCTAGAGTTCTTCCGACTGGACTAGTCCTCACAAGAGGGAAACCAGTATAAATCTCGGTGTTTGCGTTTGCCTTCTGATCACTTTTAATTTCTGTCATTTACTTTTGTGATTATTATTGTATCTATGATTTAACTGCTAACAAGTTTTTAATTAGCAATATTCCGCTGCCTACTCTATTCACCCCCCCTCTAGAGTATTATGCTTTACGATTTCGTTCCTACAATTGGTATCAAAGCGGGTTATACAGGTAAAGCAAGGTAAAATTGCAGTTATATTCAATTTTTATATAGATCACAGCATTACACATGGCAACTGTGAAATTCATAAGTGAAGGCCAAGCCACAAACAGACGTCCACTGTTTGACGGCACAAACTACACTTATTGGAAAACACGTATGAGTTTCTTTCTGAAATCTTTTGATTTTGACTTATGGTCTGTAGTTAATGATGGCTATAAAAAGCCACCTCGTATTTATGTTGATGGTGTTTTAGCTGAAAAACCCCATGACAAATATACAGAGGAAGAAAAGAAAAAGGCCAGTCTTGACGCACGTGCTATTAACGCTTTATTTTGTGCTTTAGACAGAACTGAATTCAACAGGGTGTCTACTTGCACAACATCAAACGAAGTGTGGAAACTTCTCGAAGTAACCCACGAAGGAACAACACAAGTCAAGGAGTCAAAGATCAGCAGACTTACTCAGGAGTATAAGGCGTTTAAAATGAAGCCAAGTGAATCAGTCACTCAGATGTTTACAAGATTCTTGGATATTGTAAATCCTTTGTCCTCACTAGGCAAGGATTACAGTAACCATGAGAAGATTCACAAACTTTTACGAGCCCTTACAAAGAACTGGATTCCAAAGGCTACAACAATCATTGAAGGGAACAACCTCTCAACAATGTCTCTAGAAACGCTCATGGGTAAGCTACTCACTCACGAGTTAGAACTTCAAGATTTTGAAGATGCTACACCAAAGGAGAAGTCAGAGAAGACGATCGCTCTCAAGGCTCAACATAGAAGAACCATCGAAGATGATTCCGACGACAGCGACTCCGACTCTGAAGATCAAGCTCTTATGGTAAGAAAGTTCAAGAAGTTCATGAGATTTAACAGGAGAACAAAGGACAGCAAAGACAACAACAATGAGGAAGATCCTATTTGCTACGAATGCAAGAAGAAAGGACACATGAAGAAAGATTGTCCCTCAGCATCATCATCAAAGAAAAATAGCAAATATGACAAAGGCTACCTGAAGAAATCTACATCAAGGAAGTACGCCAACACAAGCATATGGCATGAAAGTGAAGCCAGCGACTCAGAAGATGAACAATCAGATGACGCTGCAAATGTGTGCTTGATGGCTTGTGATCAGGTAATCACTAATCCTCTATTTGACCCCTATGATGATTTCACCTTTGAGCAACTAGGAGAGGCTTTCAGTGAACTGTTAGATGATTACAGGAAACTGCGTAGCAAATATGAAACCTCTAAGAAGGTACTCAAAGAGTACAAAGGTGAAATAGGAAGACTTACCGACCTACTAGATCAGGTTAGAGATAATGACTCTTCAAATGAGTCTGGTGAGCTTTCTTCTATTAAACTGTTGTTACACGAGACTGTTAAGCTATCCGAAGAAAAAGACCAAACTATTATCCAGTTAAAGGAAGACCTATCTAAGGAGAGAAAGAGTCTCCAGTGTGCACAGGTCAAATTAGAATCACTCACATCTGACTATACTAGATTATATGACACTTCCAAAAAGTTGGAAATTAGTTTAGGAAAACGGCCTGAAGTTGCTGCTTCCTATTCTAACACGTGTCAATTACCGAATCATCGGAACACGCCCAACACTGTCAGACCAAACCATACCAAGACTATGCCCAAGAAGACTAATAGGCATGCATTCTTCTATACTAGAAAACCAAAACCTACCAATCATGCACCTCATACTACTTTCAACACTCAACATGCTAAATGTCATTATTGTGGCCTCATTGGTCATATATCTTCTACATGTAGAATCAGAAAGTTAGTAGATTTAAATGTTTATGCATGGATACCGAAAACTAACCAGTCAGGACCCTACAAGAAATGGGTACCAAAAGTTTTATCTGCAAATTGTTTTGTAGGTGGGACACCCTTCACATGCTAGGAGCAAATGGATCCTCGACAGCGGTTGCTCACGGCACATGATCGGTGACGCTTCATTATTTGCAACACTGTCGAAGAGGAATAAAGAAGGATACGTCTCATTCGGTAATAATTTGAGAGGGTACATAATCGGTATCGGTGACATTGGTAAGGCTCCCTATCCAGTGATTAAAGATGTTTGTCTTATTACTGAGTTAAAACATAATCTGCTCAGCATAAGCCATTTAGCTGATCATGGTTATGGCATTAACTTCGTAAAAGATAAATGTACTATTATTGATAGTTCAACTAGCAGTACTATATTTGAAGGTATTAGGGAAGACAATATATATGTATTCTATTTGTTGGAAGATGCTAACAATACAGGTAGATGTTTGATGGCCAAAAGTATTGAGAGTCAAATATGGCATATGAGACTCGGTCATGCAAACATGGATACAATTTTAAGATTATCTACGAAGAAGTTGGTACGCGGCTTACCGGATATTTCTTTCAAGAAGGATACGGTATGTAGTGAATGTGAAAAGAACAAAGCTATCAAATCCGCATTCAAATCCAAGAACGCTGTAAGTACCACTAGACCTTTACAATTGTTGCATATGGACTTATTTGGACCCAGCAGAATTGCTAGTCTAGGTGTTAAGTTATATGCATTTGTCATTATAGATGATTTTTTAGATATACATGGGTTTATTTTCTTGCACGTAAGAACGATGCATTATCAGAATTCGTCACCTTTTACAAGAAAGTACAGAATGAAAAATGATTCATGATTACTCGCATTCGTAGTGATCATGGCGACGAATTTGAGAATGCAGAATTCAAACAATTTTGTGACACACGGTTATCTGCATGAATTCTCTTGCCCTAGGACTCCACAACAAAATGGAGTTGTGGAACGTAAGAACAAAACTCTATCTGAAATGGCTAGAGTTATGTTGAACAAGTTTAGTCTACGTAGATATTTATGGGCTGAAGCTGTAAATACAGCATGCTATATTCTCAATAGGGTTCTAATTCGACCTATATCAAAGAAGACTCCCTATGAATTATGGTTTGATAGAACACCAAATGTTTCTTATTTCAAAATCTTTGGTTGTAAATGCTTTATTCTTAATACTAAAGATAATTTGAGTAAATTTGATGAAAAGGCCGATGAAGGTATATTTTTAGGTTATGCAACAAAGAGCAAAGGATATAGAGTCTTCAACAAAAGAACCATGATCATTGAAGAATCTATCAACGTCAAGTTTGATGAGCTAAATCAACACTTAGACGATGATGACAATGAAGACATAATCGTACCAAGTACAGCTACTGCAAAACCTTCACACAAAGATGCAGAACCATCACATCAGGCATCAGATGAACCTCCAAGCAAAAAAGCCGGAACTAGCAATCTTGAGACTACACCAAAAGAGATGAGATTCTTGGCTAGTCATCCAAATGACTTGGTAATTGGTGAGATTACCAAGGGTGTAAGTACTCGTTCCTCTAATAAAGATATAGCTTCTTGTGTTGCTTTTGTCTCGCAGTTTGAACTCAAAAATATTAATGAAGCATGTAGTGATAATTTTTGGTTAGATGCTATGCAAGAGGAATTAAACCAATTCGAACGGAATCAAGTTTGGGAACTTGTTCCCAAGCCTATTGATCATCCGGTCATTGGCACCCGATGGGTATTCCGAAATAAACTGAACGAGAATAGTTTAGCGACTCGTAATAAGGCTCGACTCGTAGCTCAAGGATACAATCAGGAAGAAGGTATCGACTACGATGAGACTTATGTCCCAGTTGCGAGATTAGAATTCATTTGCATGTTATGTACATTTGCATGTTTTCATAATTTTAAATTATTTCAAATGGATGTCAAAAGCGCATTTTTAAATGGTTTTATAAAAGAAGAGGTTTATGTAGCTCAACCACCCGGTTTTACTAATTTTAAATTTTCTGAATATGTTTTCAAGTTGAAGAAAGCTTTATACGGTTTGAAACAAGCCCCTCGTGCTTGGTACGATCGTCTAAGCACTTTTCTACTTGATAACGGTTTTTCAAAGGGAAAGGTTGACACTACTTTGTTTATAAATTTTTTGAATACTAATATTCTTTTGATTCAAGTCTATGTAGATGATATTATCTTTGGATCTACTGATGAATCTCTTTGTCAAGAATTTTCAAAGTGTATGCAGAATGAGTTTGAGATGAGCATGATGGGAGAGCTGAAATTCTTTCTCGGACTGCAAATCAAACAAACCAACAATGGGACGTTCATAAATCAAGCAAAGTACACAAAGGATATATTAAAGAAGTTCGACATGGAAGCAGCAAAACCACTTATCACTCCAATGGCGACTTCAACCAAGCTTGATATTGATGAATAAGGCAAACCTGTCGACATACGTAAGTATCGAGGTATGATCGGAAGCTTACTGTATTTAACTGCTAGTCGACCAGACATAATGTTTAGTGTTTGCTTATGTGCACGTTTTCAAGCTAATCCTAAGGAATCACATTTGTGCGCAGTTAAGCGTATCTTCCGATACCTTAAAGGCACTTCTTCTGTCGGCTTATGGTATCCCAAAACCACGTCGTTTGACCTAACCGGTTATTCCGATGCTGATTTTGCCGGATGCAAAGTAGATAGAAAAAGCACTAGTGGTACATGTCATTTCCTAGGAAAAGTTCTAGTCTCTTGGTTTAGTAAAAAGCAAAATTCTGTTGCATTATCAACAACCGAGGCTGAGTATATCGCCGCAGGACGTTGTTGTGCACAAATTTTGTGGATGAAACAAACTTTAGAAGACTATGGATTGCATTTTACACACATACCCATTTTCTATGACAACACTAGTTCTATTAATTTGACTAAGAATCTCGTATGTCATTCTCGTACTAAATATATCGAGATTCGACATCACTTTCTTAGAGATCATCAACAAAATGGAGATATAGACCTTGTATACATAGACACACAGAATCAATTAGCTGACATACTCACAAAACCTTTAGCGGAAGATCGTTTCAATTATTTACGTCGAGAATTAGGCATTTTAGATGTCAATAATATTAATTAATTTTGTTTTATTAATTAATTTATTCGATACTCAAAAACTGTTTTCGAGATAAGCCAAAAAAGAGTCTGTCTGTCACCACGATTACGGTCGAAGCGAAGCGGTACTTAAGAGTTCCCCGGTGAACCTCCGTTAGCTGGGACAGTACTCATACAACTAATCTGAGACAGATGCTGAGTAAAGAATATTAATTTATAAAATAATATTAATTATATTATTTTGAGATTTAAAATTACTAAACTTTGAATTAAGCATTTGAAACGAATTAATGAAAAAGAATGTGGCCTCATTTGAATTTTTTTTTATATATATATAGCCAGGCAACCCTTGGCGAATTCGGCCCGAGTTCGGTCTGAATTCGGCAAGAGTTCGGCTGGGTATATATATATACCAACACGAACCCGAGGCTTCCTTCTTCTTCATTCTTCCCCACATCCTCATAACAGCAGCAACGCGCCTCCGAAACCCTAGCTTCTTCTCCATCCTTGTTCTTCCAATCCTTGTGGAGTTTCTCGTCCAAACTTTGGATTCGTGCGGAGAACATCATCCTCTACAACATATCCAATTCTTGGAAGGTATAATTCCTTCTCTCATCCACTTTTCAATACTTAGGGTTTCTAGAAATTTTGGAAAAGAATGCCTAAGATCAATCCCTTCAAGAGGAAGAAGACCAATGCCGGTGAAGAGGCATCGTCTTCAGATCCGCATACGGATTGCCTCTTTTCTTCGGTCCAATCGGACGATGGTGCATCGGATGAGTTTTACTTTAAAACTTCCGATCAAGCTTTATTGTGGTACACCGATTTTATCATGCATACTATTTGCACCGGATCGTCGATTAAGTGGACTGTCTTTCCAGATCACCGTCCTTACTTTGAGGCATTAGAGTTACAACATTTTGTCACCTTACAATTCCCCATTGCCACTAATGCCATTAGATTATTGTATTGTAATTTCGTTTTAGACACTTTTACCGCGAGGACACGTGTCGGAGGAATTGATATCGAATTCACTGATGAAACGTTAGCGGAAATCCTTGGTATCCCAAACGAAGGTGCCCCGCTCGATGACATCACTGATTTTGATTTTTCCGATGGCACGACACTCGTTAGTTTCAAGAATGAGCTTTGTGCGTCCGTACGCGCTCGTCCTGGAAAGTTCAAGGCTAATAACTTGAACTTGTTTAACTACGAATTACATCGCATCATCTATTCCACCTTACTTCCAAAATCCACTTCCAAAGATGATGTCATTGCACTTGAGCTCTCTGCTCTTTATCATATTCTTAAGGGGATTCCATTTTCTGCCCCTAAGATTATCATCTAGATGATGGGTAGATGTCGCGGGAGAGACCGCAACCTATCTTATGCGATGCTTATTCTTCGCATCTTTCAGAGATTTGATATTGACCTATCTACTTGTGCTGTCGACCCCGAGCCCAAGTTTCTCAAACTCGTCGCAGCATTGCCACTGTTCCTCCACCTACTGCACCTACTCCTCCTGCACCTACTCCCACAGCTCCCACATCACCTTTTCCTCCTCATTCTTATCCTATGACATTTGAGGGTATACATCAACACTTATCAGATCTGCAGTCTTTTTATGTTGAGACCTCTAGGGAACACGAGTTACGTGATGTGACTCGGTTCCAGGCGAGTGCCAACTCATTCGCCGATCTGAGGTTTGCGCAGACGGGTCATTCTGCTAGCTCTCTACCTCGAGACCCTTCTGTTTCTGGCTACCGCATTGACGACGAGGCGGTCCACTATCTATTCCAGCCAGGGAACGCCTATGATTGGTATCGTACTGCTCGTGCCCCTCCTCGAGACTATGTCGGTGAGTTTTACGCTGGTGCCACTCCTCACACTTCTGGCGCTGGTACTTCTAGAGCTGGTCCTTCTGGACATGTTGGAGCTGCAGCTGATAACGTTGATGATGAGGATGATGATGATTTTTGAGATGTTAGATATTGAGACTGATACTTTTGTCTTATGTTTACTTGGAAATGCTCCGACATTCCAAGATTTTATCAGTACTTTTTAGCTATTATCAGTACTTTTCTTTGTTATGTGACTATTCATAGACATGGTTTTTGTAGTGTCCCAAATTCGTGATACGTATTTACTGTATGTATACGTGTTTTGGACCCGTATTTTTGCTTAATCATGATTAGTTAAATTTGGTTAATTTTGTTTGATTGGTTTAATTGGCTTATGGTCCATCATGGTAATTGCATTGGCTTGGTTCGGTTCGGTTTGTTTGACCTTACTTGTTTTGGTTTATCATGTGGAGAACCACTCCCACCTACCACCACTCCCACCATAAATATCAATCCCACTCTCTCTCTTCCATTATTACTCATTACTCATTTCTTCTCCATCTTTACTCTTCACCTACCAGGAGAGAGTGGAGAGCTTAGGCAAGTGCATCTTGCTTCATGGAGGAATCCCATTTTTATTGTTCCATTGTCTTCTTCATGTGTTTCTAACCCACTTTAGTACTTAGCATTTTACATTTCTGTGGTTAATTTCTTGTAGATCTAATTTTGTGGTATTTTCGGTTCCCATAAATTTTGATCTATCAAACTTGCTTACTTTTGCTATTTGATGGTTCCATGTTGTAGAAAATTTCATTTTATTCAAATTTGACCTACGGGAGTCTGGAGTTGGGTTCCTATTGTTGTTTGGAGGAGCATGGAGGCCATGGTATTTTCCATGGACATGTTCTCTGTGGGAGCCATTAATATCACTTCTGGCCGCATGAGCATTTCTAGCTTCGGGCCGCATGAGCATTAATTAATTATGCATGGCCCTTTTTTATATTAGTTGCTTGCATTAATTGGCTGCTTGCAAGCTTGCATGCATTTACATGCAACTTGCCTGAGCCGCATAGGCCATTGGTTATTCCCAGCCGCATGGGCCTTTGGCCATTAGCATTAAATAATTGCTTGTATTAATTATTCACCATTAGCATTAATTATTTAGCCTTGGCCTTAGCATTAATTTCATTTTTGCATGCTTATATGCAAGCAGTGAGCCGCATGGCTTTATTATTGCATGCATACATTATCAAGCAAGTGAGCCGCATGGCTTTATTATTGCATGCATACATTATCAAGCAAGTGAGCCGCATGGCCTTAGGAGTGAGCAATGAGCCGCATGAAGGCTGAGCATTAAATAAAGCATAGGAGCCGCATGGGAATTGAATGCATTATTTCAATGCATTAGCTTTATGCATTATTCCAATGCATTAGCTGAAGCATTATTTAAAGCATTTGCTTAAGCTTTAGCTTAAAGCATTTATTTATTACATTAGTTATTATATGCTTAGCTAAGCATTTGCATGGCTTAAGCATTTTCGAATGCATTAAGGAGTGCATGTCCAGCATGCATTTAATGTTGGCTTTAAACATTTGCATGGCTTAAGCATTAGCATGCATATTTGTTAGTGAGCCGCATGGAAAAAGAAAGAAAGAAATAATTATAAGTAGCCGCATGTAATTGCTTTGCTAGTATTAGCTTGTGCATGGAAATATATGAGCCACATGAATATTAGATTGCTTGCGTGGAAATATTTGCTCGTTTGCATGATTATTAATATATGTAACTTGCATGCAAGCAGTGGATGGCCTATTATAATATAATGTAATCACTGCTTGGCCACGTGAACCATTAATTAAATGGTTCACGTGAACCTTTTCTTACTGCATTAATTGTTGGGTCCCACACGGCCCCTGTACTTGAGTGGCCACGTGCCCTTTTCTTTTACTTGAGTGGAAGCTTGCATTTATTGCGGGTTCCTCTCTCCTTGACTTTTCTGGTCGCATGAATATTTCTTGCTGGCCGCATGGTCCCCCTTCAGTTATTTTCTGGCCGCAGAAGCTTTGGCTGGCCGCATGGGTGGTCTCCCACTCTCTTTGGCCGCATGAATATTCTCCCACTTTTGGGCCGCATCGGGTCCACTTTGATTGTTTAAATATTTTATTTGCTTGAATTGTGGTCAGAATTTCTTCCTACTCCCAACATGAAAGTTGTAGAGTTTCTCCTTGGCTTCAAGAATATATATATTATAAATATATTATTATTTAATTGTGCAAGTTTCTCTCCCCCTTGATAACTGGCATGACTTGATAGTGACCCGCCGTGGTGCACTCCTGACAAATAGACTTGACCTGATAATTTGACATGATAACTTGGCATGATAATTCTTGATAGAGGTCCGCCGTGGCGCACTCTTGACATGATAAACCTGACATGATACTTCTGGTAAAGCCGTTGCGACGGCTGCATGACATGATAAGTATAAATGACCTGGACACCGTGGACGATTGTGCTTGTACAAATGAATCCGTCTTGTCTTGCATCATGTCTAGGACGGGGACCCCTGAGTACCACGGTCAGGGTTACCCACTGAAATGGACTAAGGCTAATTACTAGAATAATCCAGTAGTTCATGGAGAGACTTTCCCAGTTACCTGTTGTCCCTTTGATCCCGGCCTTATATATATATTTATACTAGGGATTTGTTGCTATCCGTCGAGATGAGCGCATTCCCAGCCCTCCGTCGAGTGTGGCATTTCCTTAGGACACATGTATCTTACTACAGTGTGTCTGCTATATCATGCTATCTTTTTTCTTTTCTTTGCTGGGGTCACTCAGGTAGCAGCATGCGGATAACTGGACTTGGAATAATCTTGCTGCATCTTGCTAGTAACTAGGCCTGTGATAACCCTAGTTAGTTAAAGTATCAAGCCGTACTTATTGCTTGGCCGTGAATGTTGGATGGAGTTCGATCAGTCTAGTCTCGTCTTGATCTTGTACATGATCGTTACATGACCAGATTTCTTATATTTATCTTGCTGATAAATGGTGGGAGAAACCGAGTTCTGTTCAGACGAAGGATTACAACCCTGGTCCTTGTTTGGTTTACGGGTTGTAACCTGGTTATCTAAATATTCCCATGGTTATCTCATCGTATATCATCCTGTCATGCTTTTCCAATATGTCTTGTCTTTTATTGATTCTGTACAAGATTGTCTTTTATATTCACCTGTCATGCTTTTTTCTTAAATTACGGTCTCTTATTATGTAATTATACTCTTGTGCTAATTTGCTGGTTTTAGTTCCTAAGTGAAGTCTCCTTTGTGGCACTTGCTCTTTCTGGGGTCTGACCCAGCTGGTTTTGTATGGCCAGATACCAGAGCAGCTCCAGAGGATCTACCGGTTTTCCAGCCAGATGGTGACCACTAGAAGGAATCCTGGCAACGAGTGGGTTTATTTTTGCTCTCCCACTCTATTGTAAAAATATTCTTTTGAGGCGTTTAGCCGCCGAGCAAGTGTTAGCTCGTGTACACTTTACTTACTGTCTGCCTACGGGCTGTAACATGATTGGCAACCTAGGGTTGATCATGTATGACTAAAACTCTTGCTAGTCCTCACATTTTGTAATGACTAGCTTCATGATCAGCTGAATATGTAATGTTTGGGACGCCTTACTATTGTATATTTGGTGATCGTACATCTTGTAATAGTTACTTACTTGCTTGTGATTGAGACACTAGGCTTGTCATTGACCATAAGAGACTGTTGGATTGTAGATAAACCCTCATATATCTAGACAGCCGTGACCGTATAGTGGAGTGGATCCCATTTCATTATACGTAGCTGGCTATGTCTGCCCCCGCTCTCCAGTATTCTGGTTCTGGGGCATGACATGGTTTAAGTGGTGGCCCATGCAGGTCTTGTAAATCAAGATATGTGAGGATTTACCGAATAGATGTCTCAATCAGTACTCGCCCTTGATCTCTGCTCGTATCCTCTTGATTCCTGAAATTCTTGTCCTGATCACATGCTTGTAATCCTTGATCTATTCTGGTCCTTCCTTATTGTTCCCTATGTCGTCTTCTTCAGCGGCATTGTTCCTGGACCTGCCGATCAGCAAGGCGGAGCACCTCCCGTGGACCAGCAGCAACCTGGGGATCAGGCCCAGCACTCAGAAGCACCCTCCCGGGTCATGCCTCACGGAGATCCAGAACCCCCGGTTCAGCCAGCCCAGCCCGCAAGGCAGGATGATGAAGCCTTGGTTGGACTTATCAGGGAGTTGCTTGCATCGCAGGATCCTCGAGGAAACACTTTGCGTCAGGCGGTGGCAGATGCTCTGGGCAGAGGTGGACATCATGGAAACAGTGCAGCGAACAGTGACAGGACCGGAGGTCGAAAGCGATCTCGCGGCCAGATGAACCAGTCGTCAGCCCCAGCCCCGGCAGCTAGGGCTTTGACCATTGGAGCTCCGAGAAGGACAGCTTCGGTTACGTCGGTTCAACATTCAACCCCGACGTATTCTCAGCAGCAGAAGCAGTCTTCCACAATGGGCTGCTCTCATTGTGGGAAGCCTGGACATGTTGTTTCAGAATGTCGCAAGGCTCGAGGGTTGTGTTTGCTATGTGGAGCGCCGGACCACAAGGTAAGGTCCTGCCCGTTCAGGACTGACTCATCACCAGCCATGATCAGTTCATCGGTTAGGGGACCAGCCCCAGTACCAGTCCAGCAGCAGTTTCCATCCCCGAGGCCGTTGCCGACGCAGGCCCAAGCTTTTCGGCAGCAAAGGCCTCAGCAGTATGCCCAGGTGCAAGTTCAGTATAGGCAGAGGAGATTCCAGCAGCAGGGACCTCAGCAGTTTGCTCTAGCCCAGGCTCAGGTCCAGAATTGGCAGAGAGGTATCTGCATCATATTGTCTTGCTTTCTTGCCGTCATTATGCGGGGTACATGATGTATTTCCTGTATCCTAAATGCGACGCTATGTTCCGGACCCGAGCCATATCCTAGATCATTCGAAAATGGTTATTGGTACCAACCTTTTCGTATGAGGAGAGGCCCGTGCCTATGTTTGACCGAAGAGATAGACCCTCAAGAGCCAGGCTATCTGTTTAGTCTGTGTTGCTTGAGTTTATCCCTCTTTGGGAGAGTCAAACGTGAGAGCGTGAGGATGATATCCGATCGCGTTATCCCGGCTAGTTTGGCTCGTAAGGCGTAATATCTTCCTTATGCCTTACGCTTCGAATCCTTGCTTGCATGAATGACTGTATGATTGGTTGGTAGTTATAGATTGTTTGTGATAGTGTAGCTTGTCCTTACATCTCTAGCCTCTTGATTAAATTCCGAGGACGGAATTCTTTTAAGGTGGGTAGGATGTAGTGTCCCAAATTCGTGATACGTATTTACTGTACGTATACGTGTTTTGGACCCGTATTTTTGCTTAATCATGATTAGTTAAATTTGGTTAATTTTGTTTGATTGGTTTAATTGGCTTATGGTCCATCATGGTAATTGCATTGGCTTGGTTCGGTTCGGTTTATTTGACCTTACTTGTTTTGGTTTATCATGTGGAGAACCACCACCACTCCCACCTACCACCACTCCCACCATAAATATCAATCCCACTCTCTCTCTTCCATTATTACTCATTACTCATTTCTTCTTCTCCATCTTTACTCTTCACCTACCAGGAGAGAGTGGAGAGCTTAGGCAAGTGCATCTTGCTTCATGGAGGAACCCCATTTTTATTGTTCCATTGTCTTCTTCATGTGTTTCTAACCCACTTTAGTACTTAGCATTTTACATTTCTGTGGTTAATTTCTTGTAGATCTAATTTTGTGGTATTTTCGGTTCCCATAAATTTTGATCTATCAAACTTGCTTATTTTTGCTATTTGATGGTTCCATGTTGTAGAAAATTTCATTTTACTCAAGTTTGACCTACGGGAGTCTGGAGTTGGGTTCCTATTGTTGTTTGGAGGAGCATGGAGGCCATGGTATTTTCCATGGACATGTTCTCTGTGGGAGCCATTAATATCACTTCTGGCCGCATGAGCATTTCTAGCTTCTGGCCGCATGAGCATTAATTAATTATGCCTGGCCCTTTTTTATATTAGTTGCTTGCATTAATTGGCTGCTTGCAAGCTTGCATGCATTTACATGCAACTTGCCTGAGCCGCATAGGCCATTGGTTATTCCCAGCCGCATGGGCCTTTGGCCATTAGCATTAAATAATTGCTTGTATTAATTATTCACCATTAGCATTAATTATTTAGCCTTGGCCTTAGCATTAATTTCATTTTTGCATGCTTATATGCAAGCAGTGAGCCGCATGGCTTTATTATTGCATGCATACATTATCAAGCAAGTGAGCCGCATGGCTTTATTATTGCATGCATACATTATCAAGCAAGTGAGCCGCATGGCCTTAGGAGTGAGCAATGAGCCGCATGAAGGCTGAGCATTAAATAAAGCATAGGAGCCGCATGGGAATTGAATGCATTATTTCAATGCATTAGCTTTATGCATTATTCCAATGCATTAGCTGAAGCATTATTTAAAGCATTTGCTTAAGCTTTAGCTTAAAGCATTTATTTAATACATTAGTTATTATATGCTTAGCTAAGCATTTGCATGGCAGCATTTGCATGGCTTAAGCATTTTCGAATGCATTAAGGAGTGCATGTCCAGCATGCATTTAATGTTGGCTTTAAACATTTGCATGGCTTAAGCATTAGCATGCATATTTGTTAGTGAGCCGCATGGAAAAAAAAGAAATAATTATAAGTAGCCGCATGTAATTGCTTTGCTAGTATTAGCTTGTGCATGGAAATATATGAGCCGCATGAATATTAGATTGCTTGTGTGGAAATATTAGCTCGTTTGCATGATTATTAATATATGTAACTTGCATGCAAGCAGTGGATGGCCTATTATAATATAATGTAATCACTGCTTGGCCACGTGAACCATTAATTAAATGGTTCACGTGAACCTTTTCTTACTGCATTAATTGTTGGGTCCCACACGGCCCCTGTACTTGAGTGGCCACGTGCCATTTTCTTTTGCTTGAGCGGAAGCTTGCATTTATTGCGGGTTCCTCTCTCCTTGACTTTTCTGGTCGCATGAATATTTCTTGCTGGCCGCATGGCCCCCCCTTCAGTTATTTTCTGGCCGCATAAGCTTTGACTGGCCGCATGGGTGGTCTCCCACTCTCTTTGGCCGCATGAATATTCTCCCTCTTTTGGGCCGCATGGGGTCCACTTTGATTGTTTAAATGTTTTATTTGCTTGAATTGTGGTCAGAATTTCTTCCCACTCCCAACATGAAAGTTGTAGAGTTTCTCCTTGGCTTCAAGAATATATATATTATAAATATATTATTATTTAATTGTGCAAGTTTCTCTCCCTCTTGATAACTGGCATGACTTGATAGTGATCCGCCGTGGTGCACTCCTGACAAATAGACTTGACCTGATAATTTGACATGATAATTCTTGATAGTGGTCCGCCGTGGCGCACTCTTGACATGATAAACCTGACATGATACTTCTGGTAAAGCCGTTGCGACGGCTGCCTGACATGATAAGTATGAATGACCTGGACACCGTGGACGATTGTGCTTGTACAAATGAACCCGTCTTGTCTTGCATCATGTCTAGGACGGAGACCCCTGAGTACCACGGTAAGGGTTACCCACTGAAATGGACTAAGGCTAATTACTAGAATAATCCAGTAGTTCATGGAGAGACTTTTCCAGTTACCTGTTGTCCCTTTGATCCCGGCCTTATATATATATTTATACTAGGGATTTGTTGCTATCCGTCGAGATGAGCGCATTCCCAGCCCTCCGTCGAGTGTGGCACTTCCTTAGGACACATGTATCTTACTACAGTGTGTCTGCTATATCATGCTATCTTTTTCCTTTTCTTTACTGGGGTCACTCAGGTAGCAGCAGGCGGGTAACTGGACTTGGAATAATCTCGCTGCATCTTGCTAGTAACTAGGCCTGTGATAACCCTAGTTAGTTAAAGTATCAAGCCGTACTTATTGCTTGGCCGTGAATGTTGGATGGAGTTCGATCAGTCTTGTCTCGTCTTGATCTTGTACAAGATCGTTACATGACCATATTTCTTATATTTATCTTGCTGATAAATGGTGGGAGAAACCGAGTTCTGTTCAGACGAAGGGTTACAACCCTGGTCCTTGTTTGGTTTACGGGTTGTAACCTGGTTATCTGAATAGTCCCATGGTTATCTCATCGTATATCATCCTGTCATGCTTTTCCAATATGTCCTGTCTTTTATTGATTCTGTACAAGATTGTCTTTTATATTCACCTGTCATGCTTTTTCTTAAATTACGGTCTCTTATTATGTAATTATACTCTTGTGCTAATTTGCTGGTTTTAGTTCCTAAGTGAAGCCTCCTTTGTGGCACTTGCTCTTTCTGGGGTCTGACCCAGCTGGTTTTGTATGGCCAGATACCTGAGCAGCTCCAGAGGATCTACCGGTTTTCCAGCCAGATGGTGACCACTAGAAGGAATCCTGGCAACGAGTGGGTTTATTTTTGCTCTCCCACTCTATTGTAAAAATATTCTTTTGAGGCGTTTAGCCGCCGAGCAAGTGTTAGCTCGTGTACACTTTACTTACTGTCTGCCTACGGGCTGTAACATGATTGACAACCTAGGGTTGATCATGTATGACTAAAACTCTTGTTAGTCCTCACATTTTGTAATGACTAGCTTCATGATCAGCTGAATATGTAATGTTTGGGACGCCTTACTATTGTATATTTGGTGATCGTACATCTTGTAATAGTTACTTACTTGCTTGTGATTGAGACACTAGGCTTGTCATTGACCATAAGAGACTGTTGGATTGTAGATAAACCCTCATATATCTAGACAGCTGTGACCGTATAGTGGAGTGGATCCCATTTCATTATACGTAGCTGGCTATGTCTGCCCCCGCTCTCCAGTATTCTGGTTCTGGGGCGTGACAGTTTTTGATTATGTCTCAGTTTTGGCATCTTAGTCTATTTTTCAGCACTTTATTTGTTTCTGTATTATTCTTGCACTTTATTAAATACTGCCTGTGACAAATACATGCCTGTGTTGTTCTATAGTCTATCTGTTTCTCTTACTATATTTACTGTTTATACCATGTCTGTAATGATTATTTATTTCTATTGTGTTTCTTCACTGTATGTTACTTATGCATTGATTGCGGGGGAGCTTTCTCTTTTGCAATTATTTTGCTAAGTGACAACGGGGGAGAAATAAGGATCTAACATTTTTTTCCGTTCAAGTGAAATACAGGTTATGAACAATTTCTTTTGATTACTATTTTGAATTGATTCCAGCTTAGATGTTATATCGGCAATGTTTGTCAATTATCAAAATGGGGGAGATTGTTGGCTCATTGGTCATGGTCTGATTTTAATAATTGATCAAACTCTGTCTCGATATAATTACAAGTCAACTCAGATGTTTACCTACGATGTTTTGGACACTGCTCAACAATGGATCTCTACTTTGTTCAAGACTGAAGCTGTTTGCCATTCAGAATGTACTTCCTGTTATGCTATGTAATTTTTCATTTTATTGAGTCTAGGAATACATTGTACACCGAGTCGTATTGGCAAATAGGCTATCCTAAAACATTTTTCAAAACCATCCTATTCTTTATAAATGACCTACGTTTTTGAAAAACATTCTTGTTACAAAAAGCTTCTGAAGGATTTTTCAAAAAGCCAAAATTTATTTTCTCCAAAAATGAACTGACAGAACCCCAGGAGAACTCGGTCCGAGTTCGGCCAGAGTTCGGCCATTTGGAACGTTAGTGAACGTTGGGTTTTTGAACTTGGTCATCCTTTAGTTGCGGTTTGTTACAAAGAGTTCTGTCCGAATTTTGCCCGAATTCTGTCAGAGTTCTGTCTTTGGAAAAACTATAAATAGAGAAGGATTTCGATCATTTCAAATCACCAATTCACTTTCAATCTCTTCTCTTCCTAAGCTTACATTCTTCCAAAGAGTTCTTAAAAGCTTTCATTTTCAAATCCCAAGCCAGTTACAATCCTCTAGTCGATTTGCCAGTGCGGTATGGTCTAGAAGTTTCAGAGCGATTGTAATCAGAGGCTTGATAGAAGATTCAACTCTTCACAATTGAAGTTGGTCGAGTTCTTCGTATCAAAGCTCGCGTCTGTAGAAGTTGCAAGGACTTCGTATGAAAACTTGCGGGATTTTCCAATAGTGGATTCAACTGGAAGCTAGAGTTCTTCCGACTGGACTAGTCCTCACAAGAGGGAAACCAGTATAAATTTCGGTATTTGCGTTTGCCTTCTGATCACTTTTAATTTCTGTCATTTACTTTTGTGATTATTATTATATCTGTGATCTAACTGCTAACAAGTTTTTAATTAGCAATATTCCGCTGCCTACTCTATTCACCCCCCTCTAGAGTATTCTGCTTTACGATTTCGTTCCTACAAAGAATGTTGGAACTTTTAGAACATTGATATGGATTACGAGGTTCAGGTTCGTCCAACCCAAATAGTTGTATGATCTCCTAGAAAAGCCTATTAATGAGATTGCAACTTGTAAGAAATCAAAGGGTATCAAGCTTCTTTTAGTCTCATTTATGCAAAAAAACTGTTTGCTTTTAAGGTTAAGTAGGATCCATTTTGCTCTCCGCAATGAAAGAAGTACTATAATTAGTGCATCCCTCCAACATTTTAAAATAAAGTCCAAGAAGCAACGGCGACCAACTTGAGCTTGAGCTTGGCTTGGTTTGAGCTTGAGCTTGATAACCAAGCTTGATAAACAAGCTCGATAAGCTCAAAATCAAGCTCGTTAAACTTGATTTCAAGCTCGCTCAACTTTATTTCAAGCTCATTAAGCTTGATTTAAAGCTTAACGAACTCTATTTCAAGCTAGTTAGGTTTGAATTCAAGTAAATATAATATTAACAATTTATTTATAAAAAATTTAATTAAAGAAGTTGCTTAATATCAATTATTAAGGACATATAAATATATAATGCATACAACCATATTGCTATACAAACATATATAAAATTAGAATTCAACAAAGAACAAACGAGATTCTAAACAAGCTCCTAAACGAGCTTCTAAACGAGCTAGCTCGCAAGATCATAAACGAGCCAGCTCGCGAGCTTAAACGAGCCGAGTACTTCTAAGCTTGAGCTTGGCTCGTTTATTAAACGAGCCTGAAAATGAAGCTTGAGCTTAGCTTGTTTACTAAAAAAACCGAGCTCAAACGAGCTTTTATCGAGCCGAGCTTCGAGCAGCTTGCGAACGGCTTGGCTCATTTGCAGCCCTAATCATGTGTTTGTCTGTGTGTTTTTGTTTAGAGTTTGTAGGAAGTTAGGAACCTTGTGCTAGCTCCTCTTGGTGGAAATGTTGCTATCTATCATCTAACAGATCATGCTTGGTTGTGACAAGCAAAGAGAAAAGGAAGTAAATTATTTTATGAGAAGTAATATAGGCATAGTCAAGTACAACAGCAATACATGGCGGTGACAAATAAATGGAAAACCCTACATATACATAGCAAAAGAAACACAAACATTCTATATTTTCATCGTTCATATTGGCTATTAGCAATTAGCATTTGCAATCCACATGGGAGATATTTCAGAAATTGCTCCAAGGGTTGTAGATTGATTCGAAATATTATTGCCTAGGTTGTCAAATTGACATACATATCACATAATAATTTACTTGATTAACGTATCGTGTCTCGTGTCAAAGATATGTTTTCCTATAGTAAATTTGATTGGTAACTAAATATCACTACCTATATGGATATATTTGTACAATTAGCAAGTCGAGCACTAAATGACAAGTTCATGACAAAGTCAATAATTATGAGCAAAAAATGTAACGTTTGCATTAGTATGATATTATTCATGATTATAGCACCATCTACTTATTAAAAACAAAAACAAAATGTTTCCTGTTTAAAAAAAGTCGGCTAAAAGAAAGTTGTCCGAGTTGTTGAAATCTCCATACATGCTAGATGTCATCCCTAAAGATGTCAGATGTCCCCGATAGTGATGTTGGGAGTGGGGCGCCGGAGAGGAAAGGCTTCCCGACTTGTCCTCTTCAAAGAGGATACTATTTTTTAACAAAGAGGTTGTAAAGGATGTTAAAGTGTTAGAGGGAATTCAGGTCGAGTTTTCCAGTTATGTCTGGTTGTTAAAACATTAATTTCTAAATAACTTAAAAGTCTGGCTTTGGCCCGTCGAAATTTATGTGATCTGTAATGTGGATACAATTGTTATGTCGGGTTACATACAGTTGTTATGTCGGGTTGTACGATATGACTAATAAATTTATGTAACTTTAGTAAGATATGTATCATGTGTCGTATGACACCAACAACAAAAATTATAGCAAAAAAATGTGGGTGGACATGCACTAGTAATGTGGATATATCTGTGTAAATTAAACTGTTAAGTTCACAAACTACTAAAATTGGAGCCACTAAATGCACATAATTTCTTTGGTGTGAATTCAAAGGAAAGCCAGCAGACTCAAGATAGTTGAGTTGTACAAGGAGCTGCTCACGTAGTGCCCCTTCTCTGTAGAGACTATAGACCTGAAAAAAGTAGATCCATAGCAATTGTGTAGGAAACTATAACAAATCCTTCTTATTTATTTTGCAGAAGACATAAAAGTTTTATGCCGGTGTTCTATTTTCATATCAGTGACAAAAGACAATCTCAGGTTGCAGGAATAGTTATAACTGATTGCTTTCAGATTAAATAAATACTGCTGGTTCACAGTATAATAAACATCTGTAGTTCTAAGCTATTTGAAAGATACAATGTGTAAAACTGAACATTTACTAATCATAGTAAGCAGTGTTCTAAAAATCGGCCTAGGCGACCGCCTCTGTCCCTGGCTTTAAGAATGTCTAGATCACTAGATGCCATATCACACAGTTCAATAGACAAGAAATCAGTATCAAAATTCGTGGTTACCTAATGCTAGTTTAAATACTTCTTAGATAGACAATTACTTTTTGGATTTGCTGCCATCAGTCGAAGAAGGGATAACAACAAGTAATTGAGATGCTTCTTTGATTCACTTGTAAGCTATGTTCTCAAATCACAGGTACAGGTACATGTCATGTATTTGCTTAATATCACACCCGGTATTGTAAGATACACTATTCCATTGGAATAAATTGGAACATAGTTCACTATAAAAAAGTATCCTTAAGCATCTTGTGATGATCATTTCAAACTCCAACTAAAAGTGATACTGAAACAACACAAGTAACCATTCTTTAGTGTTTATCATCCATAAGCTATGCAGTTAGTCGGCGACTAGTCATTAGGTACTGTAGCATCGCCTATTTTTTCCTGCAAAAATCGGATAAGAAAAGCGGCCCTAAAAATGCGGCGACTAGTCACCAATTTTGCCCTTTTCTTTATCGCTTTTGGATATTATTATATAGAATTAGTATAAATTTTCATGTATAATTGGAAATTGTCAATCAATACTAATAGAAATATTTTCAAATAAATGTCAGGAATTAGGGAACCTTGTGATGCATGTGGTATTGATAATATAATATTAGGTTAATTACATCCATCCCATACTTTAAGATAGGGAATCCCTTGACAACTGAGAATTCTTTTTGCAAGTGATTTGTCTTGAAACATGTACTTTTTGAGTGAAAATTTAATGAAGTAATATGCATAGTTTTTCACTAATTTGTTGAAAATATAAATCTGAATCCTACTTAATTTATGAATAGATTTGAGATTTATTAATCGTTTTATTTGGTAGATCCTAATCTTAGTAAAGTATGAGTTCTATTTATCTAAGTAGCTAGGTTTCGTATATGGATGGGTGTGTGTAAGCTTTTAGCAAAATATAGAAAGTGTAACAAGTTGGTGCTACATAGTTGGACAAGGTCGGTTGTGCTCCCTAAAATAAGCTGCTGGAATGTAGGCATAGAATAAGAACAATTTATAGAGGGAGTAAAGTTGTAGAGGGAAAAAAAATTATAGAGGGAGGGGGAGAGAGAGAGAGAGAGAGGGTCATTGGATATTATTTTGTAGAATTAATATTAAAAATAACATGATCGGCTTTTTATCGCTTTTTGACAACTAGTCTCGACTAGTAAAAAGCGGTAATCAGCCGCTTTGCTACCGCTTTAATGCATAGTCCATAAGCATATCCAACCCCACCAGGTCCATACTAAACAGAAACTATGAACTAGAAAGTTTCAATAAGCGTCAGTGTCAAGTGTGCAAAATATTTATTATGGTAATTGGTTAACATCAAAAGCATATGATGCAGTGAGAAGTATATAAGCAACAAAACAAAGGAGTTGTGTTCAAGGTTGTAAAAGTCAATAGGTGCTAAGCGCTAGTCGGACGGACACCGGATGCCTAGCGCCTCGTCCGCCTAGGCGTCCGTCTAGTTCTAGGTGGTTAAAAAAACAAAAACCTTGTTGAAAATTGCGGCAATTGTCTATAAAATTCTAAAACATGCATAGTCGGACATTGGGGTGCACTAGGTGGACACCTAGGCCGATTTTTAGAACACTAGTTGTGTTATAACAGTAATGCAATAATTAGTATTTGTCATGGCAACAATATATGAAATATCTTCAGATATTAATGCAATATCCTTATTTACAAAAAAAAAGCTTAAATAAGGAGCAAGAACAATGTTAAATATAGGACTTTTGTTTATATTCAGAATATAGATTCATATTTATGACTCGATTGCAACAAGAAATTAGCAGAATATGAAACAATTGAGAAGAAAACTTAGGGAATCAACAAGCAATAGAAAACTATGAAACGTGTCTTCTCTATATGGCCAACAAACTAGATGGCAACATTAGGAAATAAAAGAAACAGAAGGCAAACCAAGAAATCAAAGCAAAGAAAAAAAGGTCAATTAAACACTCAAAGAAAAGAAAAAGAAAAACACCATAAAGAAAGGAGACAAAGCTCAATAAAGAGAAAAAGAAAATAGAAAAAGTGCAAATGAAAGAAAAAAACAAAACATGTGATATATATCGTATGGTACAAGTAACGTCTCATACGTTTTTTGGTCCCATCCGATAACTTATGCGATCCATATTGAAAAACTTTGTATCATATAGTACAATATGTATCGAGTATCATATGAAATTAACAACAGAGCTTTTAAGATTTATCGGAAATTATTTTTTGGATCTGTGGTAGCAGATGATGCAACAGACTGAAGTAAGAATTATTCAGTGTTCTAAAAATCGGCCTAGGCGCCCGCCTAGGCGCCGCCTAGGCGCTAGGCGCCCGCCCACCGCACCGAAAACCCCCTAGGCGGTGGGCTAGGCGGCTAGGCGGGCCCTAGGCGCCCCTAGGCGGGCCTAGGCGGGCCCTAGGCGGGCCTAGGCGCCCCTAGGCGGCGGGTTTTTTGAATTTTTTGATTTTTTTTTATTTTGTTTATTCTTAGTTGTATTTTGGATATTTGTTTGGGTTTTAAGATAGTATTTGGATTTTTAGAACATTGAAATTTCAAATTTCAAAATTCAAAATTCAAAATTTCAAAAATTTCAAAAAAAAAAAAAAAAAAAAAAATTTCTAGGCGGCCGCCTAGGCGGCGCCTAGGCGCCGGCTAGGCGGGCTAGGCGCTAGGCGGACCTCCGCCGCACCGAGTCCGCCTAGCGCTTTTTACAACATTGGAATTATTTCAAGCACGATATTGTGAATTTGAAGCATTTGGAGGCCTATGCTTCGAGTATGACATAGGAAATAGGTTATGAACTAGTGAGGAAAGGTACTATATCCTAGTGGGCTGCCAGTTGCTTTATTCCTCTTCCGTAATCTGTTCTCTGGGGTCCTCTCATCTTCATGTGAAGGAGGTAATGATATACAGAAGAGGGGGATACAATAAGGACTCTTTTGGCTTGTTTGTTTCTCTCTTTCTTTGACAGTTCATATAAATGTCTCATGGGACCAAAATGAATTCTAAAGTAATCTAGTTGAAGTAAATACTAAAAGCTGTGAGCGGTTGATATCTGTATCTTGCTTGTGAAAGTTCATTGTTTTCTGATATCTCCCGTCCCGCCTCTTCGACTCATTTGTTACCTTACCTTGTTTACACTAATTGATATCTTAAGGTCGCATTTATGTTTTTAACATTTTTAGTAGTCATTTGATTGTCTGCTTTGTCTTTTGAGCTTGTTCTTAAATTTTTAGAAATTCTTATCTGTAGAGGATGGAAGAAGTGGTTCATTTCTCATCGGCAATAAGAAGTTTCCTGTCTCACTCTTGGATCTTCCTTGCGTCGTGGAGTCCTATAAAACTTATGATGATAGTGTTTTGATCAAAACTGCAGATATTGGCCAGGTAATACTGTAATAGTCACAGTATTTTTCTAGAATCATCTATACAGAAATTCTCTCCTCTGGGATTGGAACAGGTAATCATGGTGCGAGCAGAACATGATCCTGCTCCAGAAGGAGTTGAGTACAGGCATGGCCTCACACCTCCAATGAGGGATGCCCGCAGACGACGTTTCCGCAGAGAACCTGATCTCAATGTAATAAATGCCAAACATGTTTCATATGCCTGCTCAGTGGGACTTTATCTTTAGCTTAGGTTTCACATTTTTGATACTTTTGCATCTGCAGCCAGAGCTTGTGCAGCGGGTGGAGAAAGATCTATTGAACATCATGTCTGGTGGTTCGTTATGAAATATCCTTTGTGTCTCTATTGTTAATTTTCTCGCAGTTATATTAATTTTGTAAACCTTTAGTTGTCCTTTGCATTCCTTGGTGCTTTTCGCAGTATACCCACAGTCCAGCTTGCATTTATGTAACAAATACAACTCTACACGCGCACGTGCATGCTTGCTCGTACACATACACATCTACGAGGAGAAGCTTGTTCTTGTATCGTAGATTTAGAAGATCAAATGAAGGGACAAATGAGGTGCAAAGTTGGAAGTTGCATATATGCATCGGGGGTGGTGGGGGGGGGGGGGGGGGGGGGGGGGGGGGGAGGGGGGGTTCTGATGGTTAGAGAAATTGTTTCCATGGCCTATGCATGTATGCATGCTATGAAAATGGTCTATGTTTATGATACATATCATCTTACATATTATTTGTGCACGAGGAGGGTGGGAATGGGTGTTTGTTTGAGTGTTCTTTTTCAAATGTTGGTACAATCATTCACATGCCAAGTTGTCTTAATGTTGTCCTTGGAGATTGAGATGCTTTGGGTAAAGAAATAGAGGTTACTGGGCATGTGATTCTTATAGGGTCTTCAGAAGGCTGACTTCCTTAATAAATGTGTACTTAAGTTTAGTTTTTTTTTTTTTGGGCTTAGGGATTTATTTCATACCAGTATATGTATAGTTAGCATTTAGGCTTTGCGTTCATCATCTTATGCCCGCTATTCCTCTGTGACCTTTGGAGTTAGAGATGCTTTGGGTGGCATATGAGTCATGGTTCTTAGTTGCATCAGTAAAATGGGATCCTGAACCAACCAAAAATGTCCCGTCTTTTGATAAAATTTTGCCAATATGGCGGAAAATGCCGGTTGCGAGTGGTGACCATATCAGTATTATTCCTACAGGTGTTGACTTGCTTGTTTCCTGATATTATCATAATTTATGAAGATATCTGAACTTATGAATGCAAGTTTCTGAATACATAGATGTGTAAGGACTGCATATTTTAATTCTAATTTGCTATTCCAGGTAGAGATGCACACGTTGAGACGGCTGATCCCGAAGCATATGCTCCACGCAAGAAGGCTGCCTCAGCACCTGCTGCAAAGCCAGAAGTTGCTGTTGAAGCTCTTGCAACTGGCGGTGAACCTGAAAGAAGCGTTTCTGATGATTCGTTGGAACCTGAGAATTAGCGTAGGCAATTCAAAAGAACAACTTTACGGGCCTGAAGTATAGTTTTTAATTGAAACATGGCCAAGGCCTTCTTTTAAGGCCCTCATTGGAGTCGGTGGCAAAGAACCACCACCAACTAGGGTATAGACAGGTCGGCGTCAGTATGGGAGCCACGTTGATGGGCCCTAGAATTTTCGTGTCTGGCGACCTGGCCCAACCTGCACCACTGAAGTCACAACACCTACTCCTTTCATAAAGTCACAACAACACTTGCAACATCAAAAGATTATAAATTCTGCAAATAATATTGAGCCATCTAAGTTATACATATATCCTCACGTAATTAAAAATAAAATAATTTTTCTTTTAGCTAATTGTTTAACTACTTAATATTATTTAACTATAATCAAACACTTCAAATTTATGTGGTTAAGATATTAAGGTGGGAGACATTTTTTCTTGGATAGATAGATGGATTTTCGATTCCACAAAATAACATTATTTATAACAAATTTTAATTAAAAAATTGTCAATATTTTTTTACGTACTTGCAATATTATGGTGGACATAATGGCTTGAGTGTGTGGATAAGTACTGTCATAGGCTATTCCCTCGAAGACACGACACAAGTTACACCTTTAGGCCCACAAGCTAATTTACTCGTCAATATGAGGACGTCAGTATATTTATCTTGGACGGATGGGGGGGGGGGGGGGGGGGGGGGGGTCAGTCAGTGTATTTATTTTGGATGGATAGGGGGATTATTTATTTTGAATCCCAAGTCGTCGCCTGTCGGGGTAGTTGGAAGAGCTATATCTCGACGGTGTTAACATCTCGGAGGGTGAGGGCCGTCTGGCTCGAGTTCTCGCAAGGCCACTCCGAGGATTAAGGTCGCGAGCTTGTCTCGATGTTCCCTCTCTGGTCCCATTGATTCCTCTCTCCATAAGCTTTCTACCATGTCGATACTTGACTTAAGTCACAACAATCTGAACTCTCCCATGCATGAGTTCCTGGGTAACTTCTCGTCTCTTACAGTGCTTGTGCTTCGACTCACATACAGCAGGCTCCGGGGACTCATTTCGACCGACATATTTCGTCTCAAGAGTTTGTTTGACATCGATTTGATGGCCAATTCGATGTTTTATAGGTCTTTGCCAGATTTTGCACAAGGTAGTGGATTGGAGAGTTTGGTACTTCCATTAACAAGTTGTTTTGGAAACTTGCCTAGCTCTATTGGGCATCTCAAGTCTTTGAAGACTTTGGATCTCCGTGAGTGCAACTTTTCTGGAGTGATACCCTCTTCAATAGCCTACTTACCCCAATTGCTGAGGTTGGATCTTTCCTATAGCCTACTTACCCCAATTGCTGAGGTTGGATCTTTCCTATAATAATTTCAGTGGTACAATTTCTTCGGTTATGCCTGCCACCATCTCTCAACTTAACCTTCGGGGCAACTTGCTCACCGGATCCATCCCTCCATCTTTCGGGGATCTTCTCCATCTGACACTGCTCGATTTGAGTCAAAATTCTCTATTTGGACAGGTTCCACCATCTGTAATGCCCTGCACCGCACATTTTGCGATGAGTCGTTGATTCGAAGAAAGTAAGTTGACTTGAAGAATGCATCGAGTCGAAGCAATGCAAGTGTTAAGTTGGCCCGAAAGAAAATATTGAGTCGATTCTAAGATCTAGTAAATCGAATCGATGCAAAACATAAGTTCGATTGGAACAAGTAATGATTTTAGTTGGTTTCATGTGCAGGCTAAGCTTTTATATTGAATTATAAGAGGTCGATCTTTTGCCTTATTTGCAACGGAGTCCGCCGAAACCAAAGAATCGTCTCGCAACGGACTAAGGCATAGGCACGGTAGGTCAAATCAATTGGGTTGTTTAACAGAGTACAAATTGCTCGAATGGCTAAGTCAGAAGAGTTGGCCGTGCAACAAAGTTAAGGAATCGAGTTGCATGGGCTCAGGGAAATGAAATGTGTATCAGCATAAGATGGGATGACTTTGACCCTTCTTTACTACTCCGTCATGCCTAATTAAAATGTACCTTTGTATGCTAAGTTAAACGATCGAGTCCACGGGCGTGGTTCGAATGAGAGAATTTATAGTGTGTGTCGAACACTAAGAACATTGAGGCAAAACGTGCATCAAGTGCATAAATCGAAATAGAACATGGAATAACTGTATTGACGAGTGCATCAAATGCACGAGTCATGGGACATTGAACAATTGAATCGAAACGTGCCTCAAGGCATGAGTCGTAGAACATTTATCGAGGCGTGCTTCCGTACACGAGTTAGAAGGCTAGAACATTGAAAGACTATATCGACGTGAGTGCCTCAGTGCACTAACTATAGAATATTGAATACTCTATCTAGACGTGCATCAAGTGCACGAGTCGAAGGAAAATAACATAAGTCTAGCACATTGAAAAGATCGAGTCAAGACGCGCATCAAATGCACGAATCGCATAACAATGAACGTTAAGACATAGAATATTGAAAGATATACTTTGTGTACGAAGTAAGCAGTTGTGGCACAAATGCCACATAACTGTCAAATGTAGTATGTTGCCTTGGAAGCGTTTGGGACCTTCGGGTCGTTCTTTGAACATTGAATTGGGGCTTCGTGCCGTGGAAAGATTTGGGAGAAAGAACAGAAATGTGAGAATAGAAATGTAAGCTAATGCAAGTTATGAGTTTTGTACTAAGACTATGCTGATGATTATTATGGCTTCTTTGTGCGTATTACATGGTCAAATGGACGTGTATATTAGCTCGTGCACGGATATGTGTTTCCCTCGAACGAGATCACCGGGTACTGGAACCGTTCGGCCTAGGAGGGATGGATAAATATTATTGGTGCACATCTTTTAGGACGACTTACGATCGGCTACTGATGTGATAAGCCACAATTGTTGGTAAGTTCGACGTCTTTCGGATACATGGCTAGAAATCCGTACGGGGAGGACATTGGGTTACCCAAATTGAAAAAATAATATAGTCCATTCGGGCACAGAGAAGCCAATGACCTTCATATAGATAGGGGCCGGTATGCTGAATAGTGCTGGTACACAGATTATGTACTGTTTGCCATAAAAATCAACAACAGGTATTACAGAACACTGGAATTGATTGCAAACTCGCTTGTACAAAGAAGGGCCTAGAAAGAAAGCCTAGGAAACAATCTAAGTACAATTGTTTAGTTTTGATTCTGGGGGGTGACGGTGGAGGCTCAGGAAACTACTATCAACTCTGCCTTACTCCGTGGATTATCTGATGCAGTCTCTAGCTCGTGAAGATATTACTTTTTTCTTGAAGGTTGCCAGCCTTTTGCAGGGGTATGGCACCCTGCTATTTATAATGGGATAAATTTTGAGCCTCATAGACGGCTTGCGGCCACGTGGCTGATTAGCACGCGAAGACCCGCTCTTGGGCTGCCATATGTCGGTTTGTTAGGATTTTATTGCAGCAAATCTGGGTAGTTAAGGAATTGGTCAGATTGCCACGTGTTCCGTTGCGTCTAACATTCTCAGCCTTCGATCATGCGGGATCGCATGAGACTCGTGCATGCGGCTTGGATCACAATTACTCCTGGCTGCTTGAAGTTCTAAAAATTTTGGGGCCGCATAATCCAGGCCACATAAGTGTCATGCGGCCTAGATGACACTCTTCCGGCCGCATGGAGGCGTACGAACCCTGCTTTTGGACGACGTCCCACATCTTATCTTTTTTGTCAAAGTGTCAGAACTGTCGTGTTTTTGCCAGGACTTGTTAGCTTTATCAGTCGAACTGCTCCTCCTTGGTCGCATATTTTCCTTTTACAGCTATTCGTCGATGGGCTGCATATGTCTTTGAACAGTTATGCGGCTTTCTTTCATGCGGACCTATTTGGCCCGAAGTACCTATGCGGCAATTTGTAATTCGCATAAACTCTATATTTTTTATGTTTCTACAAGACCCCCTTCAAAGTTTTCAAATTGCAAATTTGGAATACTTTGAATAAGAAGCATGAAAAATATGCCAAGCCGTAGGGAGTCTTCAAGTTGCAGGAAGTGGTTTCTCGAACTTGAGTCGCAGAAAAATACTGAGCCGCAGGCGGATCCTGTGTCGCAGAACGAATCTTGAGTAGCAGGGACGCTTTGAGCCGCATAGAGTCTGCCAGCTGTCACTGCTGCATTTAATTCACCTGACTCGGTTGTGGATCTGTTTTCGAGATGAAGCCAACGGTTACTGGGGATAAAGTTCCCAAACGTCGACTTTATCTTTAATGATCTCGAAAACTGAAGAGACGCTCGATGGTTACTAGGGATAAAGTCCCCAAACGTCGTCCCTATCTTTAATGATCTCGAGAATCGAAGAGTCTCTCTTCTATAAATAGTAGTCATTCAGAGAGAGTCTTTCCTCTTTTCACCTTCTCCTCCTTATATTTTCTGCTATGGCTCCAAAAGCTTCTAAGTCGATTGGTATGGCAGCCAAAGGGAAGAGACTTGCGTCCCCGTCGAGAGCGGTAGACACTCCTTCCACTCATTCCATGTGCAACCTTCTCCCAAGGGTAAGGATGGTGAGCAGATGATGACTGAAATTTCGTGCGCGGGGCTGTCATATACTGCCTCTGCTATAAACTTGGTCGATGTATGCCCTATCTCGCCTGGACCACATGTGTTCTATACGATAGGGCTGCACAGACTGAGTCGCATAACCGCTGCCTATTTGAACTTGAACTGGCTGAGTTCCTCAAGATGAATCTATATGAACTTTTCATGACCGAGCCACATAGGTGCCGCATGAGCACTTTATGATTGGGTCGCATGATCATGACTGAGCCGTATAAATGCTGTATAAGTGCTTCATGAAGCCGGCCTCATAACTGTGGACTGTATGAGTTCTATTTTGGCTGGGCCGTCTAACTGGCTAGGCCGCATAACAGAGTTCTTTGTTTTTATATGACTATATTCTTTTCTTTTGATTTCTGTAGCATCCGTGTCGAAGGCTGAGACCATTGCGAAAGAAGAGGTATTGCCCTTCTATCAAACAAGAGTCACTGTTTGTTAAAGTTGAGGTAAAAGAAGAGCTGGCGTCCATCGGAAAGGGGATTGCTCTCAAGGAGGAATCCAAGTCTGAGGATAGTAGTATTGGGAGTTCTGACCCTCCTGCCCCCGCCGAAGACTCCGGTCAAATAGATCTTTCGTATGCGAAATGGCTAAGGGAATGGTATATGCCTCAGCACGGCTATGACCCTTGACTGTAGGGATCCGTGGGCTACCATGTACTAGACGTTTCTATCGCCTTTGTACTTCCATCTGTATATAGCTGTACCTTTCGTTTTGCTTCTTTTGCAATCCTTTACTGGAGGTGTAGTCCTGTGAATGTAACTAATTTTGAATAAGCAGGGTATGCTCACCCCATTTTATTTGTGGTATTTTGTGGTGCTTGTACTAGAGGGCCTAATACAACATTTGTAACAGACATCCCACTGGGGGATTTTTGTGGACCTATTGCGCTTTTGTGCATCTGAAAATGCGAGTAAATAGATTTGAATGATATTTTGTGGACCTACTACTCTTTGGTACACCGATTGTGTGAGTAATAGATTAGGATATTTTTTGTGGACTTATCATCATTTTTGTGTACTGGCGATGCGAGTACTGATAATAAGTGGAGAGGAAACCAACGTATTTACTCAGAGGTAATGAGGACGTGGTAAATACGGGTCAAAACAAAGCCTTCCTACTCAGAGGTAATGAGGACATGTTATGGTTAGACATGATAGGGATACACAGAACAACTCAGAGGTGCTATCAACGTGGGAGTTCTATGCATTGGGTGATTTGTTTGTGATGGACGGGAAAATAACTCAGAGGTAATATGGACATGGTTGCCTTTTTTCTGTTGGGAAGTTTTGTGGACCTATTACCCTTTTTGTGCACTGATAGTGCGAGTAATAGATTAGGATATTTTTTATGGACCTATTACCCATCTGCGCACCGGTGGTGCGGGCAATAGATTTTTGAGACAAATTCTTGGCAGTAGAAAAGCTATGACCAGGGGGGGTACATAGATACGACCAAGAGAATTCATTCGGAGTAATCAGAGAGTAAGTTCAGTGGTACCTGAGGGTACGTAACTCAACAATCTGGGCGATTTGAAGTCAGAGTGTAAGTTCAGCGATACCTGCGGGTATATAACTCACAGTCCGAGAGATAGTCGTTTAGACATAGTATTTCTTGAGGAACTTGCCGTTGATGGGCATCATGAGCAAGTCTCCATTTTGTTTTGCGAGATGGTACGCGCCGTTAGAGAATACGGTCTCGATGACAAACGGACCCTCCCACTTAGGCTGGAATTTGCCGGCGGTCTTGTGAGTTATGACCATTGGTCTGCGAATGGCCAAGACAAGATCGCCCACTTGGAATATCCTCTGCTTGACTTTCTTGTTGAAAGTCCAAGAGATGCTCGCTTGGTAGAGCTCTATGCTTTGTTGAGCTTGTAAACGCTTCTCATCTAATGCTTCTAACTCCTGTAGCCGTCGGCGGTAGTTATCGTCTGCTGTTAACCGGTAGGTGAGGGCCACTCGAAGTGAGGGGATCTGAGTTTCCAATGGGAGGACTGCTTCGCTCCCGTAGACCAAGGAGAACGGTGTATTTCCTGTAGCCGTCCGAATCGTCATCCGATACGCCCATAGGCACTCACCAAGCTTTTCATTCCAGTCGCATTTGTTTGCAGACACGAACTTTTTTAGGAGTTTGATTATGGTTTCGTTGAATGCTTCAGCCAGACCATTGGCCGAAGGGTTATATGCTATCAAGGCCATGTTCTGGATCCGATTCTTATCACAAAATCGATAGAAAGCGTGGCTTGCGAACTGTGGGCCATTATCGTGGATAATTCTCCGGGGCAATCCAAAATGGTAGATGATGTGATGTTTTATGAAGCTAATCACGTTCGATGTCTTGACCTCTGCTAATGTAACAATTTCTGCCCATTTGGAGAAGTAATCGGTGATTGCAAGTATGAACCGATGCCCTCTAGACGACGACATTGTGATTGGCCCAATGACGTCTATTCCTCATGTTTCAAATGGCCAAGAGGCCACTGTCGGGTGCAAGAATTCATATGGCAGATATATGAAATTCGTATGGATCTGGCAAGTCTTGCACTTCTTTGCATAATCAACTGTATCTGCGACCATTGTGGGCCAGTAATAACCCATCCGGCGAAGATGATCTTGTAATTTTGGGCCAGGTTGGTGAGCCCCACAGGTACCGTTATGAGCTTCACGTAAGGCTTCTTTGGCTTCTGTACTTGACAAGCATCTTAGTAGTATCCCATCATAGGATCGCCGATATAACATTTTTGTCTCCGTATCGTAGAAGAATATGAGGGAGCGTCTTCTGATTGAGGTAGCTTCCTTTACATTTTCTGGCAGAATTCCATAGACTGCAAAGTCGATCAGCGGGCGTCTCCAGTCTTGTATGTCGTTGGTTATCTGGGCGGAGCAACTCATACCCAGTTGAATATTGTTCCTCGGACAGACCAGTTCATGGCCTATTACGTCGACTAGATGATGAGCATTATTTGGGAGCGCCAAGGAAGCGACAAGACCGGCCAGAGCATCGGCTTCGATATTTTGAAGCCTAGGAACGTGCTTTATAAAGAACCCCTCCAAGGTTGTAATGATGGCCATTGTTGTCTGATAATAGGGAATCAGGTCCTCATTGCGAACCTCGTATGAACCTCGGATATGGTTAACAACCAACAATGAGTCACCATAAGCTTCCAGGTATCTGATTTCCACTTCTTTCGTGAGTTGGAGTCCAATGACTAGAGCGTTATATTCGGCTACGTTGTTCGAACAGGGTTCTGTAAGAGAATACGCCCGATTGATTACTAATCCGGAGGAAGAAATTAATACCACTCCGACTCCAGCGACGATATCACCTTGTGGCCCGGTTCTTGAAGCACCATTGAAGAACATCCGCCAAATGGTGTCGTACGAAGTCATGTTCGAGGCGATGACTTCATCAGGAATTTCTTCGTAAATTCTGGCTGTTTCTGAGCCTGGATGGGCTGCTAGGAAGTCAGCCAGGGCTTGCCCCTTGATAGCTTTCTGCGAAACAAAAACCATGTCATAAGGGGATAGTAGTATCGCCCAGGTGGCTAGACAAGAACTGAGTGCGCCTGGCTTGGTCATGAGAACCCTGAGGGGATTGACTCGTGAAATCACATGGATGGTCTGCCCTGTCACATAGTGTCGTGTTTTCTGAATGGCGAACACTAGGGCAAGGCACTCCTTCTCCACGGCAGTGTACCTATGTTCAGGTCCTACCATCATCTGGCTGAGATAATAAATAGCTTATTCATGTCCTACGTCATTATTCTGGGCTAGCAGAGCACCGAAGGAATGTTCCATCGCCCGTACATAGAGTAGAAAGGGCTTTCCGGCGACCAGGGCTACTAGAACTGGCGGATTCATCAGGTACTCCTTAATATCATCAAAGGCACGCTGACATTCCTCGTTCTATACAAATTAGACACCTTTCCTCATGAGTTGAGTAAAGGGTTGGCATCGCCCTGAGAGGTTAGATATAAACCTCCTGACATAGACTAGTCTTCCCTGAAGGTCGCGGAGTTCGCGGAGGTTCTTTGGTGGGTTCATCTCCATGATTGCTTTTGTTTTATCGGGATCTATGTGAATGCCCCGGGAAGTAATGACAACGTCCAAGAACTTTCCGCTGGACACCCCCAGAAAAGACTTGGTGGGATTCATCTTCAGGTTGTGTGCCTGCATGAGGTCGAACACTGTTCTCAAGTCATGTAAATGATCATTTTTGGAGCGGCTCTTGACGGCGATGTCGTCTACGTAACACTCCACCGTCTTGTGCAAATGATCTCTAAAGATGACACTCATATCCCGTTGATATGTTGCACCGGCGTTCTTCAGGCCAAAGGGCATGACCGTATAACAATATATGCCGATCGACGTTCAGAATGATGTATGCTTCTCATCATCGGGAGCCATCTTGATTTGATTGTAACCCGAAAAGCTATCCATAAAGGACATGCACTCGAAGCCGTACGTATTATCGATCATTATATCGGTGATCGGAAGAGGGAATTCATCCTTAGGGCATACCGTATTCAGATTGCGGAAATCGATACAAATTTAGATTTTTTCGTTCTTCTTGATGACTGGCACCACGTTGGCTACCCAGTCTGGGTGCTGCTCTTCACAGATGAAACCGCTAGCTATAAGCTTATTCACTTCCGCCTCTATGGAATTTATGATGTCTGGACGAAATTGCCGCTGCTGTTGCTTGGCTGGTTTTGTGTCCGGATAGATGTTGAGCTTATGGAGTGCAATCTCGGGATTCAGCCCTGGCATGTCTTCACAGCTCCAGGCAAAGACGTCGATGTATTCTCTGACGAGTTGTAACAACGACTCCCGCTCGTCGTCTGTCAGACTTTTTCTGACAAAGATTGGCTTTGGAGAGGATTCATTGCCGAGGTTAACTTGCATAACCTCATCTTCAGTGGAAGGATCATGAAGTTCGAAGCGTTTCTTCCATTGTGCATCTAGTTGCTGGACCCACGGCTCCAACTCAAGTGGTTCAAGTAGGTCCTCGTCTTCTTCTTCGACATCAGTGAATGTCATATTGGCAGATAATGTCTGTCTGAATATATCCCCAATACTGCTATTCGTGTCGTAAATAGGTGATTCGGACGAATGGGAGTGCCACTCACATTCTTCGTCAGAACTTTCGGGCGTTGTGGGTGGAGTAACATACCCGAGGCCACGTCTGGATTTGTGATAATGATCCTGAGGCTTCCCTACCGGTGCCGGCGGCTGTAGAGGCAATCGTCGACCACTGCCATAATTTAGACCCGGAGTAGCCTCCATGTTGTACCCCTGCTTTTGCATGAAGTAGTTGGCTTGAGGACTATATAAGTAGAGCGGTAGTCTTCCAGCTTCGGGTCGGAGGTCGAACTTTTGTGGCGTGAAAGATTGAGGACCTTCTTTTCGGCCAAAGATGATTGTGTGATCCCATCCTCTTCTGTCTGAGACCGGAAAGTAAGCGCCTTTTATGGGAGCAAGTCGATTCGGGGTATGGACGGTTGTCACCTGTGTATGTCGACTAACGTCTAGACAGTCCAGTGCGACATACGTTAGATTAGGCTTATCATACTCAGGGTAGTCTAACGGCAGTCTTTTATTGATAAAATAAGGAATCTTGTCTACCGGGATTACATCATCAGGAGAGGGGCTATCAGCCTGTGTAACCATATATTTGGCGAGTTCTCCATCTTCCTTGGCTACCCCCTGCAAGCTCAGAGTTTGGGCCGCTATCTTGGGTAACTTGACCACCAAGGATTTTGCTTGAGGCATTGATCTGCCTAGGAGTGTTGGAGCAACACTTGGCTACTGACTCATCTTGGGAAGACGGATGACCATCGACTCGGCAAGGGGTTTTGTGTCTTCTAGTCGCCTTGGAGCAGATTTTGGCAATCGGATTACCATCGGTGTTACCGAGGACTTCGCATCTTCCTGTTGCCTTTGATTGGACTTTGGTAGCCGGATCACCATTGGTTCTATAACAGGTTTTGGCTTCTGACTGGATCTCGGGAGACGGATGACCATTGGTTCCGACTGCGTAGGTGTGACAGGAGAATCGAGCACCTCTTTATGTAAGGTTGCGACAAGGGGTGCGGCCCTGCCCAGTTTGCGGGGTTGGAGATAGATTCTCAAGGGTTCCTCTGGCCCTGCGATGGCCTCCGGCTCGTCTGTTATGTGTTTCCTGGATTCGTCATATAAATAAGCCTCCGAAGAGTAATAAGCTTCAACCCCTTTGAAGGGATCAATGTCGACGAATTCAGTCTTCATGGAACCGTGCTTACTGACATACTTGAAACACTGGTGAAAGGTGGATGGCACGATCATATAGTAATATATCCACGGACATCCCATGAGGATGTTGTAGGAGGTGTCTGCATCTATGACGTAGCAGGTAACTTTCGTCTTTAGGTCACCAATCTGGCACTTCAACCGGATCTTCCCTAGGGGATAGCTTCTCCCTGAGTTAAAACCGCTAATGGCAGTGTTGGTTGCTGCTAGCCGATGCATAGGGATGCCAAGAAGTTGGAGCAGGCTTTTTGGGATGATGCTTATTGATGAGCCAGGATCGATATGCATCCGGTCCACCTTGATGTCGCCTATGCATCCAGTGTAGTACAAGGGGCGATCATACAAATTAGACTTGATCAACATGTCCTGTGGAGTAAATATGATGTTGGGCATTACATCTGTGTTATCGCCGCCCTGTAGATCTGCTGGCGGGTCTTCCCCTGGAGGCTTGACTTGAGCTAAGTAGGCATCAGCATTCTGGAGTGCCTCGCTTAATGCGACACGAAGATCCTTGGAGAGCCTTAGGAGCTCATATAGCGACAACTTTGCCGACGTATTACCCAATTGTGCTAATATGTCAAAGTTGTAAGGTCTCTCCAGTCCCTGAGGTACATCATTGCGGAGTGGCCTATCGAAGCGGGTCTCCCTTGTCTTGGACTTATCCGCCAGCGGAGGCTGAGATGGCTTTGGAACATCAGAGGGAGGCAACGTTGCTGGCTGAGGATCCTCGGCTGGACTATCCCGTGTGGGCTGGACTTGTGCTCCAGACCGGGTAATAACATCTGCGGCTTCTTCAGCTTCAACTGAAATTGTATGGCAGACTCTAGACTTTCTGCCATTCTTTTTGTTGGTAGGAGATGACACCCCCTGGGTAACTTCGGGCACCAAGTCTGGATGCACCCACATGATTTCTCCTCGCGATGTGGTGAGGGATACCAATCCAGATGTCTGGCTCCGGGCAGGTGGAAGATTAGTAACCTCCATCATTGTCCGGGGGACGGGTATTATCCCGTCTGGAGTGTTTGTTGGAGGGAAGTCGTCGAACTGAATGGACACCATGTTCGCCGCCACAGTAACTTCTTCAAAGTCTATCGACAGAGCTTTGGAGTCGATAAGACTCTGAATGTACCGCTTCAATTGGAAGCAATCCTGGGTGGCATGATGGACATAGCGGTGGAAGTGACAGTACTTTGGGTCCTCCATTTCTGCTGCTCCGGGCTTGCGCCTTGGTGGCGGGAGCTGGATCCTACCCCCTTGCAAGAGCATATCGAAGATAGGTTTGACATGACTATCTTCGAATGAGTAATTGATCTTGGGCCACGAACCTTCCACCTATTTTTGTTCAGGCTTCTGATTCGCATCAGTGACCAGGACCTGCTTGCCCTTGTTCTCCCGGTTGGTGGTAGTGCCCCTGTTGTTGTTGCTGGCGGTAGACCCAGGACGTCTGCCCTTATCTTCTCTGTCTGGAATGTGTAACCCCAGTTGGCGAGCCTTCTTTAATTTTGCCTCCGCATTGGTAGTACTTATGATGAAGGTCGTCCAGTCTCTGAACTGATCATCTCCCATCCAGAGGCTAATTGCAGGGAGTAGCTTCTTCTGGCAGATCTCAATCAAGGAGCTCTCGGATTGCCCTGAGGCAATCTTATCGCGGTTTGGCGGAATCGCTCAATATAGTTCCTCGTTAGCTCCCTCTCTCCCTGAATAACGTCCATGATAGATGACATTGTCACGTCATGCCCTACTTCGTAGAATCTCTCCAGGAATATGTGCTTGAAGCCGTCGAAAGAATGGATAAAGTTCATGTCGGGGAGATTGCGGTACCAGTCGAACGCGATCCCTTCCAATGCTCCGATGAATAATAGCATGAGGATGGCATCACTATGCGGCAAGTGGTCGGTGGTGACTTCAAAGTAAGTCATGTACCGACTAGCAGATGTCTTTCCATCATAAGAATCGATATAGAACGGCTTGTACCGTGGTGGAAAAGGTACGTCCCTCCATGTGACGGGATATGGCTGCCTCTTCTGAGATCCCGAGAGGAGTCTCGGGCATTGAACATCGCTCGGAGCTCCTGGACTTCCCTCCTAGCCTCCTTGGTTTCATCTGCAGCTGAAGGAACGGATGGTGCTACGGGATCATCACCCAAAGGAGGGGCGGTCGTGTTGGAGTCCGCGTTGACTGCGGGTCCCAAGCTTGTTTGTCCGGGCGTCCTCGCTGGTTGAGCTGGCAAGGCGGCTTTGATCTCGTCCACCGACTTGACTAAGGACAAGAGCATAGCTTCGAGCACTTCTAGCCATTGTCGGTCGGAAGGCGCTTCATGATCATCGTCAGTCATAAAGACTGTTCTCACATGGGTAGAGGTGGAAGGGATTGTGGTGGAGGTACTCTCGGTGCCGTACCCTTGTATAGAGAAATCGTCAAGAAATGTTAGAATGTCATCTTCGTCAGACTCGGAAAGGGTGCTACCCCCTGTGTAGGAAGCCGCATCGTCTTGGCGAGGGTGGTGGCCCTCAGGAAAATCCCATTCTGTTGCAGAGTTCTGGGGGATCTCTACCCCTGTATATGCTTTTGGTACACCGGGTTGTCGCATATATTGAGGGGGCTGCTACCTCCAGCTTCATCTACTCTCAAGGAGGCTGAAGACACATCGCCAGGTGCCGGAAGCTTCTTCTTGGATCGGGTGCCTAAATGGACACCCCCTGTGGTTGATGGAAACCCCCCAGATGAGTGTCTTCTTGTAATATTAGCCGAGACGGACGGGCTGGAAGAGCCTGTCTTCTTTCCTCCCTTGCCAGGAGGAACTTTTTGAGTTGAATTACAGGAGGCAAAAGGAAACTCCTCGTCCCCTAGAATTTGCACAGGTGTTGGCTGCTGTAGTCGCTGGAAAATCGACTGTCGATCTTCATGTGCTGCTGATTTATTGCAGCAGCAGTTGATGATGACTTGGGTGCAACGACGCCCTGAGAGGGACTCATTGCATGCTGACGCTGCAATCTTGCGTTTGTGAGTAATCATGTCACGTAAGTCGGTAGGAAGCTGCTCTGCCTTTGCACCAAACTTGTAAACTCGGGGATCCCGAGCGCACGAGTGCTTAGGCATCATGTTTGCTCCCTGATTCGTGGCTAGTAAAAGCACTTTCTCTGGATCTTTAGAGGGAGACTTTAAAGACCCACCCTGTCCGTTAGCCCTGGGGGACTGGACGCGGGTGGTTCTGTACAACTTTCCATCAGGAGCACATATAACAGTTAATGGGGCCCACTGACAGTCAGCAACTTGGACAGTTGACTGGGCTGATTGAGCCCGCACTGCCCTAGACTTTCTTAATTTAGCACCCGAAGGCGCATAGTAAAAGGAGTCCAGATTGAAATATCCCGCATCTTTAGTGAGCCGCATGGCGTCGGGCCCGCATGCGAGGCGGTCGAATACAGAGCTTCTGACAGGGCCGCATGAGACGTCCTGTTTGAGGCTAGGATTGGTCGTCGCATGGACCATCTTCTTGCGACTAGAGCTGGCTTCCGCATGGATCATCTTCCTACGGTGAGAGTTGGCTGCCGCATGAGTTGTCTGCCAGCGGCCAGAGTTGGCTGTTGCATGGGCAGACTGCCCATCTCCTCTCTGCCACCTCGTCTTTGTCTGTATGGTGTTCCCTTGTGGCCCCAAAAACTCAGCATCGTAATGTTTTCCTCTGCGAGATTTAGGGACAGCGGGGTCCTCTGCGGTCGAAAACATAGCCACAAGAGAGTTCTGGTCACCGTCTTGGGCTGCAGAAGGAGCTTCTTCAAGAACTTGGTCGGGGGCAACAGTTTTGTGCACCGACGCCTTGCGAGTCCTCTTCGGGTTGGCTCGCTTCTGAGACGGGCTGGCGCTCCCTTCAGAGAGTAATTCTTCAAAGGCTTGTTGGTCGAAGCGAACCACAAGCATCTGCTGTGTAGAGCCGAGCTTAGACGCATTAGTTTGCGTCACCAACTTCTCATCGAAAAAGAAGGAAGTTCCCAGCAGAGCCGTCATCGTCTTTGCCATAAAAATCAACAACAGGTATTACAGAATACTGGAATTGATTGCAAACTTGTTTGTACAAAGAAGGACCTAGAAAGAAAGCCTAGGAAACAATGTAAGTACAATTGTTTAGTTTTGATTCTGGGGGGTGACGGTGGAGGCTCGGAAAAGTGCTATCAACTCTGCCTTACTCCGTGGACTATCTGATGCAGTCTCTAGCTCGTGAAGATATTACTTTTTTCTTGAAGGTTGCCAGCCTTTTGCAGGGGTATGGCACCCTGCTATTTATAATGGGATGGATTTTGAACCGCATAGACGGCTTGCGGCCACGTGGCTGATTAGCACGCGAAGATCCGCTCTTGGGCTGCTATATGTCGGTTTGTTAGGATTTTGTTGCAGCAAATCTGGGTAGTTAAGGAATTGGTCAGATTGCCACGTGTCCCGTTGCGTCTAACATTCTCAGCCTTCGATCATGCGGGGTCGCATGAGACTCGTGCATGCGGCTTGGATCACAATTACTCTCGGCTGCTTGAAGTCCTAGAAATTTTGGGGCCACATAATCTTGGCCGCATAAGTGTCATGCGGCCTAGATAACACTCTTCTGGCCGCATGGAGGCGGACGAACCCTGCTTTTGGGCGACATCCCACGTCTTATCTTTCTTGTTAAAGTGTCAGAACTGTCGTGTTTTTGCCATGACTTGTCAGCTTTATCAGTCGAACTACTCCTTCTTGGTCGCATATTTTTCTTTTACAGCTGTTCGTCGATGGGCCGCATATGTCTTTGAACAGTTATGTGGCTTTCCTTCATGCGGACCTATTTGGCCCGAAGTACCTATGCGACAATTTGTACTCCGCATGAACTCCATATTTTTCATGTTTCTACATGTACAAAGATCACTTATAACATGGCAAGGAAAGATGATAAGCGTATTCATCTTGCATTTGTGTAAGGGTGAGTACGTCGATGTTGATAAGAAATCACTATGAAACAACACAAGTTATATCAATGTTGCCTGCTTGCTTACGTGAATTAATGACAACATATTTGTCATAAAATACATGCTTTACTGCTTTCGAATATGCCATGAAACCGATCCTAATGCAAAGATAGAAAGATCATAAGTTAAGCTGCATGATTCATAAATTTACTTAATATTGGTTTAGTAGAGTGGGTCTTATCAGTACACGAGAGGATTATTATTGATCCACCACTAGATTGCTTATAGGATGCAGGGAGTAGTTTACTCGCAATGAAGCTTCACTTGAACGGGCTGAGGCATGAAATGCCATAACGTTTTGAGGCGTGCGACCTTAATGACGCTCGAACTTGTAACATGATGATGCAGTCGAGATATAGAAAACGTGATGTATGGAACGATAAAATCTTTTTTGGGCTAGAGAGATCATGAGTATTATAAGCCAATCTGGCAGATTCGTTTGGGCTATTGAAAGCCTTTGTAATTTTGCTGCTTATTGAATAATAGAGAATTATTTTGTATAATCTGTGTAACTTCAATGTGACTCTGTTTTCTTCCACTGCGAATATTGAATTGAGATAACCATTTCATATTTGAATTGTCTAGCCTTGTACGAGTGCAAATCCAGACTTGTACGACATCATGATCCAGCAAAGATGATCGATTTGACTGAATCGATGCGAGGACGATTGATTCAGCAGATCAGGGCGTGGAAACATCTCTGTTTATTCTTTCTTCTTTGTCTGTGCTGCAATTCCTCAATTTAAGTTACAATGCTCTGTCCGGAGAGGTTACAAGTTCAGTCTTTCAGCTCTCGGGTCTTGTGATTCTCAGTCTCGCGTGGAATGATTTCAATGACACCATTGAAATGGATTGGTTCAGAGGTCTCAAGAATCTTTCCAACATATATCTATCATAAAATAGCCTCTCAATACAAGTCGGAGATGGTAATTCTTATCCGATATTGGATTGGTTAGGATTAGCTTCTTGCAACCTGACACAAGTCCCGAGTTTCTTGAGGTATCAATACCAGATGTACTTTTTCGACCTTTCTAGCAATAGAATCGACGGTGCAATACCCAATTGGATACGGGGGATTGGAGGAGATTTGAGGGTCCAAAATTTGAATCTCTCTCACAACCAGTTCACCTCTATGGAAAGTCCTCTTCCTATTTTTTTTCCAAGAATCCAATGGAGAGGCTCGATCTCCATTCAAACTTGCTTCAGTGGCCTATTCCTATTCCTAAGACAAATATCATCATTTTGGACTATTCCAACAATAACTTCTCTTATATTCCCACCAACATTAGTTTGTACATCACTGATACCGGATTCTTCTTGCTTGCTAATGTTTGCAAAAACAAAAGTTGAAGAACTTTATTGATACAAACTTTGTAAAAGATTACAATTTGAATTCTGGGAATGGTACAACTTTAGGAATCCAATCTAGATGACGATTGCTTTATCCCTTGGACGATGTGAACTCTGAAGACGAAGCCTCTGAAGTTGAAAACAACTCTGGAATTGAAGGCAGAAAGCCTCGGAAGTTGAAGGCAAAAGCCTCGGAAGAATACAGCAGCACTTGGACAAGAACTCCTGAACTCTCTGATCTCTGATTATTGATTCGTGATCCCCTTGAATGAAGACTTGAAACTCTATTTATAGAATTCTGAGAAATAACTAACTTTTAGTTATTCTGGACTGCGCATGATGGATTGCGCAGCAATTGGTTTGCGCAGCAATGGACTGCGCAGGCAGTTGCTGGATCATGGGTTAACTGTCTTGGACACATGGCATCATTTGATTGAAATGCGCATGATCGTACATAGGCAGTTGCCACGAAATGAGCAATTGATGGCATGAATGCCACGTGTACTTTATCATTTGTACTGGTAGAACGCGCACATTGAACTGCGCAGACTTTGGATTGCGCCAACTTGATTTGCGCAGGAAATGGATTGCGCCAACTTGATTTGCGCAGGAAATGGATTGCGCTGCCAGCTGTCCTCGAGCGCCGTGCTGCACGATTAAACGAACGGCCGCCTCGATCTCCGTGCTGTCAGTTGTCAGAAGATTTGATTGTGTCAGATAATGATGACTTTTGCCACGTCAGCTTGCGCAGTTGAGAGTGTGCACAAACGATTCTGCGCAAACTAAATGGTGCGCAATCTGTCGTCTGCGCAAATCATCTCAAAGTTGTATTTCTTGATTTTCTGACTTTGTTGATGTGTGCCACTTGATTTTTTAGGACCTACAAGACCCCCTTCAAAGTTTTCGAAAGTTGAACTTATTCAAAATTTCGAAATACTTTGAATTTTGAAATTTGAATCAATTTACGCATGATGTAAGCTGGCTGCGCAATCTGAGGAATTGTCCACAATTTTAGGCGCAAACTGAGGCAGCCGTTTCGTTTTCGAAAACTATAAATAGCTCTCCTCTTCATTTCATTTCTTTACTTTGCCTCCTTTGTGTTTGAGAGAAAGAAATTTCCGAACGATCTTCGACTTCCTTCTTCGACGATTTTCATGGCGCCCCGACGATCCTCCGCCGCCGCTTAGGGCAAGGCCCCGGCCGAATCATCAAACAGGGCTGCGCGACGAGCTTCTCGTCATGAATCCGCGCACCCTGCAATGTCAGGTAGAGAACTTTTAATCAAAAACCCTTTTTAGGGTTTTGATCTCACTGCTCTTCAAAATCCATCTCTTTTTAGAGATGTGATCATACTGCGCCACCCTTTTTAGGGTTCTGGTTGCACAAATCAGTTAACTCTTCATTTTTATGAAGAGCGACTTTCTGCGTAATCGGTTGAATTGCGCTGGCAGATGTCAGCGCAATCTGCTGATTTGCGCGAGATTGTCAGCGCAAACTGATGGCTGTTTGTTCGCGCAGTCTGATGTTTGTGCAAACTGATGCTGCGCAATCTGATGTTGCGCATTCTGATTTTGCGCAAACTGATGACAGAATCTTTGACTTTGACTTGTACTAAATTCTGCTTTCTTCTGTTTGATGCAGTTAATGTGAGAGAAGATCCAGAATATGAAACTTTTGTGGGAACTCTTTCAGAGTCAGAGTATAAAGAGGATCTCTCCCATGTACATTATCCCCAGTATGATCTACCGACCTCCCGTCAGGCGATTCTGATATCTCAACACAATGAGACTCTACTGTGTTTAATGAATGGACAACCCTTGGAATCAGCAGACGCTGTTATTCATAAGAAACCTTCATTCTTGTTTGGTGAGGCTTTTCAGAAAAGCTCTCAACCAAGGCCGAGGATGGAGGAAAGAATAGTCCATCAGAAAGATAGGTCCTTCTTTATACCAGATATTGCCCGATGTCTCCCTTTATCCCGGTATGCTCATGCGAGCTATCCGAGAAAGATGGAGTGGAACATCACTCTTTTCCAAGATGCCCGTGCAGGGAAGATTTTTGTGAAGAAGGGGTCAAATAAGAAGGATATGTTCTACAGCTCCTCTGATCGATACAGTGTCTTGTTGAGAGGCTTGAGACCTGGTTGCATTCCGCCAGAGAACTCCTCTTTGTTGATGCCTGTCAGAACACCGATATTTGCAAACGAATTTGCGAAAGCTGAAGGGAAATACCCCGAACAGGATATCAGATTAACTGGATTGGTGAATCCAGATTATAAGAGATGGAACTGTATTGCAAATTGGATTCTGACAACATTTGAAGACAGACTTCAACAAATCAATCTATACCAAGCAATACACGCCACTGTTTATGGTTTTGCACCCAACCCACACATGTTCTTGGCCTTGGCTGAAAGATACAACTATAGAACAGGAATTTTTATGACCCCTGGTGGAGAAATTGGGTTTGCACTCCACGAGATGAAATATATCTCGTACTTGCCAATGACAGACGCTCCATATGAAGAGTTTGTTCCAACCAATGATGAGTTGGACAAACTTAGAAGGGAAAATGCAGCAATGGTAGCAGTATTTGAGGAACTGCTATGCCATTACAAGATCTGTTCCCTGTTTTATAAGAGTGCTACAGCCAACACCTGTTATTCTTCGAAATGGCTTCCCTATCTGTTCCTTAACCACATAGAAGAGAAGAAGACTAAGGAAAACGACAAATGTTATCCTAATTTCTTCAAACCTTTGAGCAATACAGAAGTTATGAAGCTGATGGAAGAGAGTGGTAATTTTGATAAACAAGTGGAAGATGATTATCAATATCCTCCTTTAAAGAAAGGGGACACTCTGGAGAGTTACTTGAGAATGGATTATAGACCCATGTCAAAAGAAGCCCAACTGGCAGGGTTTCTGACATACTGGCTTCGGCGGTTTGTGGTCCCCGGATCCAGTGCTGTGGACCGCTTTCATCGCGGTTTTCTTTTTGCTGCTGTCAAGTTAGTCTTTGGCTACAAGGTGGACCTGTTATCAGCAATGACTTGCAAATTAAATGCCAGTCTTCGTCTATATGTCGATTTGATGCTGAAAGCAAAAGGAGAGAAAGAATTCCCTCGCCTAGAACTGCCATACACATATCTATTTGGATGGTTGCTTCTCCACTATCCCACTTTAATGGACCCCGGCATGGGACCGGTTGATGGCAGCTTTCTGCGAAGGTACTCTCATGGCAAATGGAAGTACACTTCTTTGAGCGAGTGCAGATATGTTCTAAATCTGAATAGAGGATGGAACTTTTGTTGTGCTCCTCTCCCTGCTGGACATGATCAGATGCCAACAAACATGGTGGACTCAAAGATGCAACCTCTAAGCCGTGTAGCCTTTGAATGGTTGAAGACAATTCGACCATCTCATTTAGTATACCGGTTCGAAGAGGAATGTTACTTAGAACCATATCTCCCCAGCCGATTTGCTCGGCAGTTTGGATACGATCAATTCCATGTGGGGAATGCAATCACCTGCCTCCAAGGCAAGGGTTTTTTGATAGACGGGGCCCGAGCCTGGGCTTACTATAATGCCCGTGATACGAAGGCCATATTCTCGATGCCAGCAAATAGCACTCATGGTCCTCGGATGCTATTTACTTATTCAGTATTTTATACATCCGCGAACACTTTTGCTGAGAATTTTAATCTCGCAGATAGTTTTGCTTCTTCGACGAGATTGAAGAAAGGAAGAATTGCTCTGTCGATCCCTATAAATGATGAGGTGCACGAGCCAGCAGATACACCTTTGGAAGTCTCAAGGGATATTATGTTCCCTCAAGAAGTAAATGCACCACTACGTGTCTCTCTGAAAGTGGGTAAATCTCCAGCAAAAAAAAAGGAGAAGAGAGGAACCTCCTACTCCAGCAGCAAAGAAGAAGTTGATTTTGGATCACTCTTCTGAAAAGATCACTACTCGATCTCAGTCTCGGCAACTGGCCGAGTCAGCTCAGCAAGAAGGGGCTTCAACACCAACCTCCATCCAGAAACAAGTTGAAACTATTAATATAGAGAGCCCTGATAGGCCATTGAAAAGAAAGAAGCTGGCCCAAAGAAGGAATCGGGCCTTGTCTTTAATGGTGATGATGCTGCAGCTGGATTAATTTTGCCTTCTCCTACTCCTGTTTCAGAGCCCAGGAATAGAACTCCTAGTCCTGAACATAGAGAGGAGGTTGAACAAAGGACAAATCTTGCTCCGAAAACTGAGGCCGAAGAGCCTAGAGGAAATACTGTGGAGGAAGCGAGGGAAGAGCAATTACAGATTGTTGAACTTCCGCCTACTCCGATAACCCTTCGCGAAGAAGAAGATCGCGAAGTAATTGCAGCTTTAGAAGATTGTAGCTACGGTCCTCTGGATGACTATGGCGACCATACAGCGACTACCAGCGAAAAGGCACCAGAAGAAGACAAGGATGAGAAGAGCTCTTCGTCTGAGAATGTTGATGACTATATGCAAGATCTTGAAGAAGATGATGAAGTGCAGATATCTCCTACTGCTGTTAATGATGTAAATGATGAGGATATTGAAATCCCAGAGAAGGATGCTGAGACCTTAAATCCTGAAAAGGATGTTGAGGCTCCAGAGAATGCTGCTGAGACCTTAAATCCTGAAAAGGATTTTGAGGTTCCAGAAAAAGCAATAGATGAAGAAATCCTGGAAGAAACCCCCGCCAATGATCCTCAAGGTATAAAATAAAATTAGCAATCTCCTCTTGAATGAATTGATAGCTAATGTCTTTATTTGTATTTCCTGTAGATCATGAGACTCCTCCAGCATCTTCGACGTGCACGGACATAGTGCCCATAACGACGGTGGTTATTAGTAGTAGTCATCATTTGTCTTGTGGTTCTGAGGCGGGTAGTAGCCAAGCTGTTATAGCTGAAGTTACTTCTGCTCTGCCAGAGTCTACTCCTGCAGGGGATAAGCTCATTGCTGGATCGAACCAAGGTAAGACTGTCTTCATTTGATCTTTTTGGTTATTTAGCAAACGACTAGCAAAATAACAATTTTACTTTCGCAGAAGAACAACCAGGAGGGGCGACTAGCTCCACATTGGCTCCATTATTTAAAGAACCTGCTATTCAGACACGAGATCCTGCTACCTCATCTTCAACAGGAGTAGCTGCGACTCCTGGGACTCTGGCAATTAATCAACAAGTTGTTCAATCATTCACCAGATGTTTCTTTGAATCGTTGAGATCCCTCGTCAACAAAATGATGGACAAAGAGGGAGCTAATTTCTTTATGGTTAGAAACCCAACTTCCCTCTTGGTGAGGGCTGTAAGGGAGCAAGGTGACGAAGCTCAAGCTACTCTCCTTGAGCATATACTGGATGAGTTAGAAGTCTCCATAAAGAAATATAAGGAGCTCAAACAGAAGGAAATAGAATCTCTAGTGCAGGCTGAGTTCGAGCAAATGGCCCAAGCAGCTGATATAGAAAGGATGAATCTTCAAAATCTTTTGGAAGCTTATTCCACAAAGTCTGCTGAATACAATTCCAAGCTAGAATCAGTAACTTTGATGGCTGAAAGAAAAGGACAGAGAACTGCTGAACTGAGAGCAGAGATTGTTCGTCTCCAGCAAGAATTAGAAGAGGAAACTGCTAATCATCAACTTGTGATTGAACAATTCAATGCCTTGCTTCAGGAGAAGGATGAATATGATGCAACTCATGGTGCAGAGATTACCCGCCGGACTGTAAACATGCCCGTCTTTAATGAAGAAACCGGGATGGAAGAGGCTAGAAGGAGGGTGACATCCACTCATGAAGAAGAGCTGCAGACTCTGAAGCAGCAGATTGACAATTTGATCATTCCTTCTTCTTAATAGAACTTTTTGTATCTTTTGTCGTAAATGTATTTTTGTAATGCCTCGTATTTTGATAAATAAAAGACATTTTGCTGTGGCTCCCTTATTTATTACATATCTTGTTCATATATAAATAATAGAGATAGAAAATATATTCAGAGGTGCAAGACATGATATATTTCTTGTAGAAAATAATTATATTCATTATATCTGCTCAGAGGTAATATGGACGTGGCAGAATATATTGAATATTATTATTTCAATTGACAACATAATCGAAAACGACAAGTTGCTGATATGGATGTGAGATGGACGGAAAAACCGTCAAATGATAAAACGAACGGATAAACCGTCAAGTGGTGATGAATGGACGGACCGTCAAGTGGATTAAATGAACGGATGAACCGTTAGGTGATGATGAATGAACGGGCGAACCGTCGGATGATAATGAATGAACGGATGAACCGTCAAAGGAATTAAATGAACGGATGAACCGTTAGGTGATGATGAATGAACGGGCGAACCGTCGGGTGATAATAAATGAACGGATGAACCGTCGGGTGGTGATGAACGAATGAACCGTCGGATGAATGTGTCGCTTCGTTATTTGAGAAATCTCTGTCTATAAATAGGACAGAAATCTGACAGGAATGAGCACTTTCACTTTTCAACATAAAAATGTCGTCTGAAGATGCACTCAAGAAGACTAAGCTCGCCTAGAAGGTTGAAGAAGACGTTAAAGAACGTCATGTCGATCCAAATCAGCCAAAGGAAGCAGAAGCAGGCGAAGGTTCGTCTGCACCCAAGCCACCGAGAGACATCCTGGACTTTCTGCTTGAACCAGGAAGGACTGAAGAAGAAGAAGCCATGAGGATGGCTGCCTGCAAGTTCCTCGTGGGCTCCAGCAAAGAGGTTCTCGGTTCTTTTGCTGACCGTGTTTTTGAAAAGGACGGTAGTGGTCCGCGTCCAAATGTAGAGAAGGATGATAGTGACCTTCCTTAATATCATGTACTATCATTCATGATTAAATAAAATTTTATTTATGAACATGAACTTGTCTGATGATTTACAAACATTTACATTTACACATAGTACTTTTTAAGGAATTTGCCATTGATAGGCATCATTGCAATTCGTCCATCCAGTTCTGAGAGTTGATACGCTCCATTTGAGAAGACTTTGCTCACAACGTATGGACCTTTCCACTTTGCGTCGAACTTGCCTTTGCTCATATGAGTCATAGTCATAGGACGTCTGACCGTTAAAACAAGTTCTCCTTGCTGAAAGGCTCTGACCTTCACTTTACGGTTGAAAGTCTTCGAGATGCGGGCTTGATATAACTCAATATGTTGTTGAGCCATTAATCGCTTTTCGTCGAGTGCCTCCAATTCTTGAAGTCGAAGAAGATCATTATTCTCTGTAGTGAGCTCGTTAGCAATGGCAATCCTTAAAGAAGGAATTTGAAGTTCCAGAGGAAGAACAGCTTCACAGCCATATACTAAAGAGAAAGGCGTAAAACCCGTAGGATTGCGGACCGTAGTTCGGTAGGCCCATAGACATTCGCTAAGCTTTTCACTCCAATTCCGTTTGTTAGTAGATACAAACTTTTTGAGAAGCTTGATAATAGTTTTGTTGAAGGCTTCGGCTAAACCGTTAGCAGCAGGATTGTAAGCAGTCGAAGCGACATTGTCAATCCGATAATCATCACAGAATCTGGTAAATTTCTGGCTGATGAATTGCGGTCCATTGTCATGAATAATTCGTCGAGGGACACCAAATCGATAAATGACATGATGTTTGACGAAGTTGATGACACTACTGGTCTTGACTTCAGCCAAGGGTATAGCTTCAGCCCACTTAGAGAAGTAGTCTGTTATTGCTAAAATGAACCGATGTCCTCTAGAAGAAGGGGAATTAATAGGACCTATGACATCCATGCCCCAAGCTTCGAAAGGCCAAGAAGCGGCTGTCGGATGTAGAAATTCCGAAGGCTGATGAATGAAGTCTGCATGGATTTGACAGGTTCGACATTTCCTTGTATATTCGATGGCATCTGATACCATAGAGGGCCAGTAGTAACCCATTCTTCGGATACGATCCTGTAGTTTAGGACCGGGCTGATGTGCTCCACAAACACCATCGTGAGCTTCACGCAGTACTTGTTTTGCCTTTTCACCAGCTAAACAGCATAGAAGAAGACCGTCATAAGTCCGTCGATAGAGAGTCTTAGTGGTTTGATTGTAGTAGAATCGTAGAGATCTTCGTCGAATACTTGTAGCCTCTTTAAGATCTTCGGGGAGTATGTTATGAACCACAAAGTCGATGAAAGGAGTTCTCCAATCTTCATTGATAACATTAATTTCAGCATAATTACTAAACTCAATGTTACGATTGTTTTCTACGCAAAACAATTCTCGATTAGAAATAACCACCACTTGTTGTCTTCTGATAGGGACAGCTAAGACTGCTGCAAGATTGGCTAAGGCATCTGCTTCAGTATTACAAGCTCGGCGTACATATTCAATAAAGAAAGCTTTGAACGATGTAGCCATGTTGATTGCTGCCTCAAAGTAAGGTATCAGATCTTGATGACGGACTTCATAAGTTCCTCTAACCTGGTTGACAACCAGCTTAGAGTCACCGTAAACTTCGAGATATTCAATATTCAATTGCTTGGCTAATTGAAGACCAATGAGTAGAGCATTGTACTCGGCTACATTATTGGAACATGATTCATCTAGAGAGTAGGCTCTTTGGATAGTTGATCCTTCTGGGGAAACGAGAACAACTCCAACTCCGGCTACAATAGCACCTTTGGGTCCAATTTTGGATGCTCCGTCAAAGAATAGACGCCAAGTTGGAAATTCTTCAGAGATCAAGTTGACTTCCAACGTCTCGTCTGGAATTTCATCATAAAGCTTGGATGTTTCTGGTACGGGATGAGCCGCCAAGAAATCTGCCAGTGCTTGACCTTTGACAGATTTTTGAGGAACATACACCATGTCATATTGGGCTAGAAGGATGGCCCATGTAGCAAGCCGAGAGTTGAGTGTGCTAGGCTTCTTCATTAATACCCGAAGAGGATTGACTCGGGATATGACATGAATGGTTTGACCTATGATGTAATGTCTTGTCTTTTGAACGGCGAACATAAGGGCTAGACATTCTTTTTCAACCGGACTATAACGGTGTTCAGCACCAATCATAGTACGACTGAGATAGTAGATGACCTGTTCGTGACCTTCTTTGTTCTTTTGGGCGAGTAAAGCACTCAACGAATGATCCATAGCACGGACATACATTAAGAATGGAATGCCTGAGATTGGTGGTACCAAAACTGGTGGGTTCATGAGATATCGTTTTATGTCGTCGAATGCTTGTTGACATTCTTCAGTCCAAATAAAAGATACACCCTTCTTCATTAGCTGAGTGAATGGTCTGCAGCGTCCAGACAAGTTCGAAATGAATCGCCTGATGTACGCAAGTCGGCCTTGGAATCCTCGTAGCTCTTTTAGGTTGCGTGGAGGACGCATCTCTTGAATGGCTTTGATCTTCTCGGGATCCACGTGTATACCCTTAGAGGTAATAACGAAGCCGAGAAATTTACCACTAGAGACACCCAAGAATGACTTGGTGGGATTCATCTTGAGCTGATGTTGACGCATGAGATTGAAGATTGTTCTCAAATCTTGGATATGATCTTCTTTTAGACGACTTTTAACAACAATATCATCAACATAACATTCAACTGTTTTACGAAGTTGTTCTCTGAAAATGGTACTCATGGCCCGTTGGTAAGTTGCACCAGCGTTCTTGAGACCAAATGGCATCACTGTGTAGCAATAGACTCCCCGAGGAGTACGGAAAGATGTGTGTTTTTCATCTTCGGGATTCATCTTGATCTGATTGTATCCAGAGAATCCATCCATAAAAGATATTCGCTCAAACCCACAAGTGTTGTCAATCATAACGTCCGTGATAGGGAGAGGAAATTCATCTTTCGGACATGCTTCATTAAGATCCCGGAAGTCGATGCAGACTCGAACTTTGCCGATTTTCTTCAGAACTGGAACAACGTTGGCTACCCAATCAGGATGTTGTTCTTCTCTGATAAAGCCACAAGCGATAAGCTTCTTGACTTCATCATCGATTGCGTCCATCATTTCAGGCTTGAATCGCCGTTGCTGCTGTTTGACTGGTTTAGCATTGGGAAGAATGTTCAATTTGTGAGTAGCAATCTTGGGATCTCAACCTGGCATGTCCTCGTAACTCCAAGCAAATACGTCAATGTATTCTTTAATGAGAAGAACCAATTCTTGCTTATCTGTTTCTGGAAGATTCTTGCTAATAAAGATTGGACGAGGCGACTCGCTTTCTCCTACATCAATTTGAACTAATTGATCTTCAGTAGGAGGTTCTCTCTGTTCAAATCGGAGTACCCATTGATTATCCATCTGTTGAGCCCAAGGATCTGTTTCAGGACTTTCTTCAATATCCTCATCATATCCTTCCGGAAGCTCAGCGGAAACCATATTAGAAGATACAATTACACGATGGATTTCACCAATGCTAGTGTCAGAATCCCATGATCTGGAATCAGAAGAATTAGAATGTTCTTCGCTATCAGAATCAGAAACTGCTGGGGATAACATTGGAGGGGAAGCGTATCCGAGACCTCTTTTGGTCATGCTGTAATATATTTCTGACTTTCCTTGTGGAACAGCGGTACGGAGAGGAGTCTTTCTTCCCTTACCGTAGTTGAGGCCGCTTTTGAAGTCATAACCCATCTTTCGGACAATGTCTTTTGACTGTTGACTGTAACGACGGAATTGAAGATGTCCCGTGTCGTTAACTTTGCTATCATCCATATAGCTAAATTTTTGTTCCGGTTTTTTACTAAAAAGTATTGGACGTTCACCTTTCTTGCGAGCAGGAACAATACGATATGAATCTTTTGGGTGTTCACATGAAACTTCTGTTTGAAGAGATTGTACAACTTCCATTGTAAATGACTGAAAGCTATCTAACATATCCAAATAGTATTTAGTATGATAAATAACATCAGTATATTGGAAAATAGATGCTTTTTCATTGATATGTACATCTGTATTTACAGCAGGACCTTTAGCCTTAGCAGGCTTGGTCAGATTGATTACAAGAGGGGGAGAAGAAGAACGTGGAGGAGGCTTGTTACGACGAAGGTTAATAACAAGTGGCTCAGAGGAGGTGAGCTCCCTTTTTTCTTTGTTGTGAGTTAAATCAACAACAAGAGGCTCAGAAGAAACGAGCTGCTTTTTGTCCTTATTACGACGTAAGTCGATAACAAGTGGCTCAGAAGAGGTGAGCTCCCTTTGATTTTGATCAGCATCAACTGATTTTTCCTGAACCGGCAAGTGAATAGCCAGTGGTTTAGAAGGCTGAGGATGAGAAACACGCCCTTTGACAGGTATGATGAGAGTATCATTGGGCACTGCTTTTTGATCTTCTTCAGTATCCATGGCCAATACCACTTTCATAAATTCCTCCTTGTACATACGAGCATCGTTGCAATACGCTTCAACGCCTTTGAAAGGATAAAGGTCTGCAACTTCCTTGTGAACTTGTCCTTTGTCATCAACGTATTTAAAACATTGATGAAGAGTTGAGGGAACAACATTATGTTCATGGAGGAAGGGTCTTCCCAGAAGAGCGTTGTAAGAACAACCATGATTGTCAATGATATAAAAGGTCACCTTTGTGCGAAGATTGCCTATTTGGAGTTTTAGGCGAATCTTACCCAAAGGTTCACTCCTTCCTTGGTTGAATCCCAGGATAGTGGTGATTGTGCTTGAAAGACTATGCACTGGTATCTTCAATGCATCTAGCATTGTCTTTGGCATGATGCTAAGTGCAGACCCTGGATCTATCAGGATACGATCGACTTTCATCGAATCGACATATCCTGTATAGTAGAGAGGACGATCATGTCTATTATCTTCCAGTAGCATATCATCTTGAGTGAAAGTGATGTTTGGAATCAACTCTAAGACACTATGACAGTGACTGCAAGAGACTGGTTCTGATTCTGGCTTTTTTAGAAGAGTTAGGCAAGTTTCAGCCTGCATCAGAGCTTCACTTAAAGTTTCTCGAGTTTCTTTGGAAAGGCGCAAGAGCTCGAAGATTGATAGCCTAGCCGGTGTATTGGCTAATTGAGCCAATATATCAAAGTTGTACGGCTTTTCAAGTCCTGTAGGAGATAATTTCTTCATTGGTTTATCAAAGCGGACTTGTTGCTTGCCTTTGTCAGCCGTCATTGGCTTGGGAGGAATAGGTACTACAACTGGTGAAGATGTAGAAGGAATCTCTTCAGTAGAAGCAGGTTGTGCTGGGGCAGGTTCAGAAGAAGAAGCAGGATTCTCTTGACCTTCAGAATGATCTTTCAAATAGGCTTTCCCTGATCTGGTGCCTAACAGAATCTCTTCGTCAACTATGGGATCAAAAGACACCATGTTGCAAGTCTTTGTTTTGCCTTTAGAACGAGCTTTCTTCTTGGAAGAAGAGGGCACCTCGAATTCCGGAGCAAGATCAGGATGGATCCACATAATTTCACCGTTGTCAAGAGACAAGGGAACAAGACCTTCATTTGGTGAAAGTGGGAGATTCTCAATCTCAAGAGTAGCTTTGGGAATTGGAATTACACCATGCTGTACCATCTGTGGAGGAAAGTCACCAAACTGGACTGAAACCATGTTCGCAGTAACAGTCTTCTCATCTTGTTGCAGAGTGACGACACCAGCATTGACAAGCTCCTGAATTTTGCCCTTGAGCACATAGCATGCTCGAGTAGGATGTCCAATGAATCTGTGGTAGACACAATATTTAGGATGATCTGTCTTACCGACTTCATCAAGTTTCTTTGGGTCTGGGAGTTGAATTTTATTGCTTTTGAGTAAACACTCAAAGATGCTCGCAGTGTCATTCTCGTCGAAGGAATATTCCACTTTCGGACGAGGTTCCCGCGGTGGAGGTGCAGAAGGAGTAGGAGTGGATGTAGGCGGAGCCACATTGACAGCTAAAGATTCTTTATTCTTGTTCAAATTAATGTTCAAAGTCTCTTTTGCTTTGCGATTGTTCTGGCGATTGCCACCACCTGACGTCTGATGTTCATCTCGATCAGGGTTAGACATCTGTACCCCCAATTGTTTGAACTTCTCAGCACTCACTTCAGCAGCTTTGGCGTTGACAATGAATGAAGGCCAATCTTGGAATTGGGTAGATCCCGTCCACATACTGATAATAGGCAAAAGATTTACCTTACAAGTATCAATAGTGACAGCAGCTGGAGTTCCGGGAGGCATTTTCAAAGCTTCACGGCGGAACCGTTCGATAAAGCTCTCAGCAGTTTCATTATGTTTCTGCTTGATTTTGTTGAGAGCCGACATAGTCATGTCATTGAATCCTTCATAGAACCGTTCCAGGAAGATTTGTTTGAGACCTGAAAAGGAAGTGATACAATCATCGGACAAACTTCTGTACCAGTCATATGCTACGCCGGCTAAACAACCGACGAACACTCTGGTAAGAAGAGCGTCATTTGGCTGGAGTTGAACGGTCATTACCTCAAAATGATTGATGAATGGACTTCCTTCCATTCAACTGGATAGGGCTGCTTGATCCCCAATCTTTGCAAGTTGTCTTTCTCTTTGAAAGCTTCGAACTGGGTTCGCAAGAGTTTGACAGCTTCATTGGCGTCTTCAGATGACGAAGAAGGAGCAGGTTGAGTTAGAGTGGTAGGAGGAGGAACAACATTATAAGGACTACCCCCAGCTCCTGACTGACTAGGTGTAGTTTGAACTTGTACTTGTACAGGAGGCATTTGAGGAGATACTACCCCCGGCCCAGTATTGGCAGATACCGAAGATGCTATGATCTCTGGACTCGTAGTAGGTGCAGTTGGTGGTGTAGCATGCTGTGCTACAATAATGGAATGCATACTAGCAACCATTTCAGCCATGGTTTTTAGTTTGTCTTCAAGTGCAGCAATTCGCTGTTCCTGATTTACAGAAGTTGAAACATCTGGATCATCAGTGACAACATAAGCTGTCACTTCTCTTGGTACAGTGGAAGACACCGTCTGTTCAGAGCTTTCACTGTATGCATCATAGTCTGAGGAAGAATAACCTGAAGGATTTTGAGGAAGATTCCTTTGACCGATTGTATCTCGGCTTCGAGAACGGGTATGTTGAAACACTCCTTCGGAAGATTCTTGGAGTAATTCTAAATACCGCTGGCTTGGCTTGCGAAGCCTGCCATGCTTAGAGCATCTTCTACCCCCAGTGTCTCGGGAAGTCATGTTGACAGAAGCATACAAGACTTCGTCTTCCTCTGACATAGGTTCAGATTTAGCAAAAGTCAGACGATCAAAGACAGATCGTTTTGTTGTTTGACAACAACATTGGATGATGACTTTGTGATTGCAATGATGATCAGATGATTGAGATGGAGGTGTTGAGACATTGTTCCGTTTTTGTCTAAGATGTTCTCGAAGATCGGGAACAACAACAGAACGAGGAAAACTCTGAGGGATCTGTTCTTTGATAACATTCGGAACATGATTCCGATTCTTCAAATATTTAGTCCCTTAAGTGTACAGGGAAGTGCTCACTTCATTAGCATAAGTGTCGGGATTTTTGACCCTAGAGATTTGTTTCTGATGATGTTTGGTTTCGGCATTGGCTGTTTGCGTTTTACCGAAGTGGGTCTGTTGAGATAAGTTCGAAGATCAGAAAATTCACCCCCAGGGGTTTCTGTCTGAGACACTAACAGTTTTCCCTGTCTGGAACGAGAAATTTTGAGAGTCGGGAGGTCCTGGAATTCTGCTAACGGAGTAGGCAAAATACCTCTTTGATCATTACAAGTTCTCTTGTTATAAAGGAAAGAAGAATCCTTGTTTGAAAGAGTTCTAGTACTGATTGGTGCCAAGGCACATTCAGATGGATCCTCTTCAGTAAAGACTGAAGAAGATTGAGAAAAGACCAAAGGGCCTTTTTCCTTTATTTTGAGATGAAGGGTTAGCTAAAGAGCGTTTTCCTCTGTTGTCTTCCAAGTCATAAGACAATGAAGTTTGAGAAAAGACCAACGGGCCTTTCCCTTTGTTTTGAAGAGAAAGAGGAATAGCCAAAGGACTACCCCCAGTGGATTGCGCAGGAGCGATAGAATGTTTAGGAAGAGGAGCAGAGCCTTTTCCTTTGTTGTGAGAAGAAGAGAGTTTAGCCAAAAGGCTGTCACTCTTGGATTGCGCAGGAATGCTTTGCGCATGAGTTGATGGTACACTGGTTCTGGCCACAGAGACTGTGGTTTGCGCATCAGGAGTTCTTGCCACAGAATGCTTAGGTTGCACTCTGGTTGCTGGAATGTTAGTTTGTGCAGGAAGTTTAGCAGCCAATTGCGCCAGAGGCATAGGAGTTTTATACTTAGCCATGGCAGCATATGAAGTCTTTTGTGCACTGGCCATAGCAGACTGCGCAGCAGTGGCAGAGACAGATTGTGCACTGGACTTGGTGACAGAAGCTTTGGACTGCGCAGCAGACTTGCTGGCAGATTGCGCAGAAGAGCGCAGCAGTGGCAGAGACAGATTGTGCACTGGACTTGGTGACAGAAGCTTTGGACTGCGCAGCAGACTTGCTGGCAGATTGCGCAGAAGACTTGCTGGCAGATTGCGCAGCAGTCTTTGGGACCCACTCTGAGCGCACTTTGCTTGTGGCAGCAGTGGTCGCAGTGCGAGGAGTGGTCTTGGAGTTGATCATAGATTCGTAGGCTGTCTGGTTGATCTTCACAACCAGTGTCTTCTGCGTCTTTCCGATAGACGCTACGTCACATTGAGTTGTCACTTTCTCATCGGAGGAGAAAGTCGTCCCCAGCAGAGTCGCCATTTTGTTTGCAAAAATAAAAGTTGAAGAACTTTATTGATACAAACTTTGTAAAAGATTACAATTTGAATTCTGAGAATGGTACAACTTTAGGAATCCAATCTAGATGACGATTGCTTTATCCCTTGGACGATGTGAACTCTGAAGACGAAGCCTCTGAAGTTGAAAACAACTCTGGAATTGAAGGCAGAAAGCCTCGGAAGTTGAAGGCAAAAGCCTCGGAAGAATACAGCAGCACTTGGGCAAGAACTCCTGAACTCTCTGATCTCTGATTATTGATTCGTGATCCCCTTGAATGAAGACTTGAAACTCTATTTATAGAGTTCTGAGAAATAACTAACTTTTAGTTATTCTGGACTGCGCATGATGGATTGCGCAGCAATGGACTGCACAGGCAGTTGCTGGATCATGGGTTAACTGTCTTGGACACATGGCATCATTTGATTGAAATACGCATGATCGTGCATAGGCAGTTGCCACGAAATGAGCAATTGATGGCATGAATGCAACGTGTACTTTATCATTTGTACTGGTAGAACGCGCACATTGAACTGCGCAGACTTTGGATTGCGCCAACTTGATTTGCGCAGGAAATGGATTGCGCCAACTTGATTTGCGCAGGAAATGGATTGCGCTGCCAGCTGTCCTCGAGCGCCGTGCTGCACGATTAAACGAACGGCCGCCTCGATCTCCGTGCTGTCAGTTGTCAGAAGATTTGATTGTGTCAGATAATGATGACTTTTGCCACGTCAGCTTGCGCAGTTGAGAGTGTGCGCAAACGATCCTGCGCAAACTAAATGGTGCGCAATCTGTCGTCTGCGCAAATCATCTCAAAGTTGTATTTCTTGATTTTCTGACTTTGTTGATGTGTGCCACTTGATTTTCAATATCTCTTTCCTTCTAATACAACGAGGTCGCCATCCCCCATCGACCGCGCGCAAGGGTCCGCAGCGGCCGTTCACGTCTCGGTTGGCAGTCGGAGCCCCTGTACAGCCGACAACATCACGTCGCAGCAGACCGACTCTACCGGGAACGTTCCCTTCCCCTCTGGTATAAGGACTCGAATCTCTTCCTCCCTCTATTCATACTACAAGTTTCATAATTTTTGTGTAGAACTGTTAGAATGATAGTTTAGTTCCACCACTTTTAAATATGACTACTTCAAGCATGCTGTTATGTAGAAGAGTAGAGTGTCCATGCTATAACAGTGTATGCTAATAGGTTATTTTGATAGGAGGTGAGTAAGCAAATGTTATAACATGTCCAAGCAAATGGCTCCAACTTCAGTTACTTCTCTGTTGGACAACTTGGATGCATGGTGTAACAGTTTGATGCTCTCGAAAATTTTCGTGTGTGGTTCAAGGAAGGAAAGGTTGGGATATTGATAATAACATGGAAGAATGCATAAATATGCGCCTATACATGTAAATAAATAGTGATATTGTGGGTTCTTAAGAGTGTGGTCTTTCATGGAGGGTAACTGTGATAATTTTGAGTACAAGCAAACTGTACTCTACTAAGGAGTGGTAGAATAGCTTCTACTACATGAATTTTCCTTCATCGGGACAAACAACTATAGGAGATGAGCCATGCAATGTATTGAAAATATAGGTTTAAGGAGTATTGCTCGCCTCTTTTTTATTATTATTCATTTTATTTTATTTTTGCTTATGTTGCAGTACACAAGTATAGTATAGGGCTTTGCTAATGTGCTTTGGCATTCTTAGAACATGTACGTGCATGGCTATAGATGAGAGATGCTAAATCACAGATGGTTGTCTCCCTTTTAACAAGAGTTCTGTTTGAGAGAAAGTTAGGTTGCCAGCACAACTAATAAAAACTAGAAACCATACAAATTCTGATGAGGGCATTAGCTCATTTGGTTGTAGAGAGAGGGTTCATGTAGGTGGTCACAGGTTCGAATCCTGAGTGGGGGATTTAGGGGGCTAATTTGTTCTTTTTTCCTTTCTTTTCTTTTACTCATGTGCCTACAAGAGTTGATTAATGAGAGATACCCATATACAGTCACTTGAAAACATTAGCTACTTGGTTGAGGGTTGGGTTGATACATGGAGAGTGCCTGAGTTCGAAACCTGGGTTAGGCAGAGGGATTTTATGGTCTTCTTGCCAAAGTAACCTTGCCACTATAATGGTAATAAATGGGAGTAACCCATATATAATTACTTTTGAGCAACATGCCACTTGGTTGTGTAGGTTGGTGTATGCTTTGGATGTTTTCTTTTTTGAATTTATAGGGTTTTCCTTAGTTGAATTTTGCCATCAAATTTATTGTGCCATCAACTTAATATACTTTTTGTGCCTATCAATCTTAATACTTAGCCAACCTCAAATAACTAGGACCTACTATGACATGGTAGGGAGTAGTGATAGAAACTTTTTAAAATAATCTATGTGTATTGTTATAAGTAGCCCTTGTAGCAAATAAGTAATTAATTCCTACATTATTCTCTAGGTCCTTTTTACACTTTGGACTCATCGGACTTGGACTTTGGACCAGCTCATCCATTACAGCACTCAGAGCCACGCAAGTGTACCTTGCCATTCTTGTACTTCAGTTATATTATTTAAAATTCTTAAATATTTATTTATGAGTATATAATTGCAATACCTAGGGCCGCGTTCAGTACTTCGCGTCCGAATCACATTCGGGTGCCGATGGCCGTTAGCTTCATCGGGTATCGAACCTAGACATTCACATTTGCGATACCGCGACAATTCGTTGCGGGTTACACTCTAACCCTAGGAAAAGTTCATGTGACACTACATTATTGACGGATTTTCGTACTTGTTTACATCTTGATGTATAGAGATTCGAGTTGATTCTAGGACGATGACATTGATATGCGTGCACTGTTACTATTCTATTTATGACTCGTTGTCCTAGCTAGAGGTCTGACCGAGCGACTCGTGGATACGATTCGTGAAGTCACATGGACGGGGAGAAACATACACCGTGCGCTTGGGTTACTTTTCCACAGAGTTACCGCTGCCTCATTACCAGAGCTGCGAATATTTTATAGTTACCACAGTTCCTTATCGGAACTGCGGATTTTCATAGTTACCGGAGTTCCGTAACAGAACTCCGGATTACACCGTGACAGCCCGCGTGTTTGAGTAATGTTTCTTAAATTGCATTTCATACTAGTTGGTTACGATAGTTCATCCACTTTATTTCTGTCTTACTTTATTTTATCATATCATCCTTTACTGTCGTACATTTGGCCTGTATATTATGTATCTCGTTGCGTCCCGCTGAGGACCTGGTTTTCTCTCCAGATTTAGACGATTATCCTAAGGTCTACGGATCTGGAGTTGAGCTAGGAACATGACTTGCAGTTGACGACGAGATCGATCCAGCAGAGTAGCTCGACCATTGGTAGAGCACTTTCTTTATTTATGACTTCATTATCTAGTAGCATGGCGTCAGATCTAGTTATCTTGTATTTTATTTCCATTCAGTATTGTATCAGCGGGATTGTTTCTGTAAGACTCTTCGTGTAATGGTTGTTTTGTGACTACATTCAGACTATATCATTTCAGCACATTGTGGTTTATTTCATACTTTTCACTATGTGTTCCTTGATCTTATTTTGTGGATGAGATTAGTACTTATGATTGTCTGTGTAGTGCCCCGCTTCGAATCAGGGCGTGACAGTCTGGGCATTACTCTATATTACTGCACATTACAGCTTAAGTGCTATCCTATGGTTCCATTAAATTGGGTAAATCATTGGGAGTGGTACTCGCTGGCCATGCCACGTGGCTCGGTTCCGTATTTTGGAACTGGAGCGTGACAGGTAGGCTATGATTTTTGTGGACTGAGATTAGCTGAGCCAGTACCGTTCCTGATCAACCTTACATATTTTTCTTAGACTAAATAAAAATAAAAATAAAAATAAAAATACAGAATAAATATGCGTGATCTTGATTCTGCATTTGGTTCTTGATGACGACGAGACTTTTGTAGCTTGTAGCAGTAGTAGGTACAGTCTTGAAACCTGTAGCAGTATGTATATTTTGCGTATCGACCATAGTTGACGTTAATTATCAAAATCAGGTATAATCATGACCAATAGGCCAACATCTTTGCATGCTCAACTTGTCGTAGAACGCTTTCACGGGTCAAATCCTAATGTCTATAGGGAACATGTGTTAGAAATTGATTGTACTTCACTGACCAGTTCTGCGAAGTTGAATATGTCGTCGAGGCTTGAATCGTGCATTTAGCAGCACTTTCCTTAAAGTGTTTCGGGCACTCCGGTAACGTCTTGGAGTCAGCACGCCAGAACACCCAGGATAAGACAGTCTTTCTGCCGGAGGTTCACTAGACGCTGTGAGACACCGGCGTAGGGAAGAACACCTTTCTGGAAACTTTGGAAGAGAAAAAGAAGAAGAATGAATACTCAGATTCTGTGTGTTTTGGACTCAGAAATCTGTTGTCATTTATAGATGAATTAGTATTGTTTCGTGAAGTCGCGACCATTCCGAAACAACATTCATTCACCTGTTCGCAGATTCATTCACCCTTTCGTTGTGTGGGCTGCTGCAAAAAATAGGAATTCTCGGGGCGAGAATCGCCGCGAGGAGCCCGAGGCCCGAGCCTACGCCGCTCGCCCGATGCCACGTTGCCTAAGTGCACAAGTGCGTCTACAATGCGCCACTATCGCCTCTACGCCCGAGCCCGTGCCCGATCCCGAACCCGAGCCCGAGCCGGAGCCGGAGCCGGTGTTGCCGGTGGCAACACCGACTACATTTTCATGAAGAGGTTAAAACAACCATTGGTCACCCACTAGCAACCCTTTGGTTGTTGCACACTCCACATGAGTGCACATTCCTATTTAAGCATTCCCAAAACCTTTCTCTTTTCTGATGTGGGACTAAAGTCCTTTTTTTTTCCTTTTCATCTTTTAAGAACAACAAAGGAATTAATTAATTCCAACAATCTCCCACTTGTTCCATAAATGATGGAAAGGAATTCCAGAATACATCACTTAAAGAATGTTAATACAGTTAGGTATCTTTCGATTTGAACCTAACCTTAGTAGATGCAACACAAGATTTTATCGGAATCTCTGGTAGCTGGGCTTTGAACCAGTTATTCCTTGTGATAAAATCGGTGTTACTTTACACACATTCTTTTGTAGTTCTTCGCCTACATCTCTCGCTTAGCACTATTAATGGCCATGTGTTGATCCTGTCTCGTGAATTTTTATAAGATAAACTCCAGATCTTACTGAGACGACACCATCTCTAAATTCACATAGGTGAAGTTCTTTCAGTATCTCTGTTACTTTACCGATACATGTCAACATTACTGAACTTCATTAAGAGTTTTATAAACTCAACCCTCAAATTGCAACAGTCGACATAATCATGTCGTATACATCCAAATCAACAGTTTGTTGTTACCCATTGAATCTAAGGTTAAGGTTTTCTTAACATTAGATTGGGTTGCCACTGTTGTTGGAACTCTTACTCAAGGAGTTTCAATCCCATACCTCTCGAGGTAGACTTTACTAAATCCCTAGCTAGTGTTTTAGTAAAGGGATCAGCTAAGTTATAGCTGGTACGCACATACGTAAGAGAAATGATTCCATCTTTGATCAATTTACTTACGTAGGTATGTCTTAGACTTATATGTCTAGACTTTCCATTATACACTTCGTTGTAGGCTCTTGTTAGAGTAGCTTGACTATCGCAATGTATTGACACTTTTGATACATTCTCTTTAGCCAACGGAACTTCTAATAGAAGATCCCTCAACCACTCAGCTTCTTGTCCTGCAGAAGCTAGAGCCACAAACTCTGACTCCATGGTCGAATGGGTAATGCACGTTTGTTTCTTGCTCTTCCAAGAAACTGTCCCTCCGACTAGCGTAAATATCCAACCTGTCGTAGATTTGTTATCCCCGACACTTGATATCCAACTAGCGTCAGTATATCCTTCTAATACGGCAGGAAATCTACCATATTGAAATCCAAGATTCTTGGTTTTCTAAAGATAACCAAAAATTCTTCCGATAGCTCTCCAATGCTCATTACTAGGGTTGCTAGTAAATCTACTCATTTTACTAACTGCAAATGCTATATCAGGTCTTGTGCATTGCATTAAATACATAAGACATTCAATAGCACTTGCGTATTCTAATTGAGCGACTGCTCTTCCAGAATTCTTTTCTAGTTTAACACTTGGATCAAATGGAGTGTTCACTTCTTTGAACTTTAGGTGTTTGAACTTGTCTAACACTTTCTCAACATAGTGCGACTGCGTAAGTTCAAAACCCCCACTGTTTTGTATTACTTTGATCCCCAAAATAGTGTCAACTTTTCCAAGATCTTTCATCTTGAATGTGGAAGTTAGAAACCTCTTCGTTTCTGTAATTCCACTCATCTCGTTGCTAATGATCAACATATCATCAACGTAGAGACAAAGAAATATCACAATATTTTCATATACTTTAGTGTATAAACACTTATCACAAACATTGTGAACAAAGTCATTAGAAATTATGACTGAGTCAAATTTCTGATGCCACTGCTTTGGTGCTTGTTTTAATCCGTACAAGGATTTAACAAGTTTGCATACCTTTTGTTCATTTTCCGGGAGCACGAACCCTTCCGGTTGCTCCATGTAGATCTCCTCATCGAGATCTCCATTTAAGAATGCTGTTTTGACATCCATCTGATGAATATTAAGATGATGCAATGAAGCTAACGCAAACAATATTCTAATTGTAGTCGTTCTTGCTACTGGTGCATATGTGTCAAAATAATCAATTCCTTCTTTTTGTCGAAATCCTTTGGCTACTAGTCTAGCCTTGTAGGTGTTTAAAGTACCATCACTATGATACTTTTTCCTGAACACCCACTTACATCCAATAGGTTTTGAACCTTTGGGCAGATCGACAATTTCCCAAGTGTGGTTAGACATTATCGAATCCATCTCATCTTGGATAGCATCTTTCCAAAAAGATGAGTCCCGCGAAGCTATTGCTTCCTTAAAGGTTTTAGGATCATCTTCCACCTGAAGAATGATAGGAATCTTTCGAATAAATTTCTCTGTATTTCCTTCCACTAAGTAAAAGGAAATAAGTTGAGAATCTATTTCGTCAGGTCCTAGATCCTTAGCCTTTCGAACTCTCTTGCTGATCCGAAGCTCGGGTTGTTTTTCAACTAACCGTGAAGAGCTCTCCTCACGAGACTCTTCATTAGCAGAAATTTCAGGATCCTTATTCTTAGTAATAAGATTCTCGAAAAATTCCACATCTCTGGATTCGACAATAATGTTAGACTCTAAGTTTAAAAGTCTATATGCCTTACTATTGGCAGCATAACCTACAAAAGCACTTTTGATTCCACGAGGACCTAATTTGGTCCTTTTAGGATCCATATTTTTGTAATAAGCTATGCACCCCCACACTCTAAAATAACTGATATTAGGCTTACGGTCTTTCCATATCTCATATGGTGAAATACCAGTTTTCTTCAAAGGAATTCGGTTCATTATATGACATGCAGTAAGTAAAGCTTCTCCCCACAAACTAAATGATAATTCAGAATGCATTAGCATTGCATTTATCATTTCTTGATACGTTCTATTTTTTCTTTCTGCTAGTCCATTCTGTTGAGGTGTCCGTGGTGCAGAACATTCATGAATAATACCGTTTTCTTCACAGAAGGTATTAAATTCAAAAGAAAAATATTCACCACCTCTATCACTTCTAAGTATTTTAATCTTTCTACCAAGTTGATTTTCAACCTCTGATTTATATATTTTAAAAGCATTAAAGGCTTCATCTTTATGCTTTAATAAATATACATATGTAAATCTAGAGCAATCATCAATGAAGGTAATAAAGTATTTATTACCACCTCGAGATAATGTGCCATTAAATTCACATAAATCAGAGTGAACTAAATCTAGTAGATTGGTATTACGCTCTACACTGTGAAAAGATTTTTTAATCATTTTGGATTTTGCACAAATTTCACACTTATCTAAATCTTCAGAATTGCATGAAATTAATTCAGATTTAATTAACCTTTTCATAGTGCTAATACATATATGCGCTAATCTACTATGCCATAAGGTAGATGACTCAATCATGTAAGCAGAAGTAGAAACTTTATTAATATTATTCTCAATGGTACAAAGTTTTATCATACCCTCATCGGTATATCCCTTTCCAACAAACACTCCATTACGGGTCAATATTAATTTGCCCGACTCAAAGACAGACTTTATTCCAGGTTTACCCAACAAGACTCCACTGACGAGGTTCCTACTCATATCCGGGACGTGAAGTACGTTAGTCAGAGTTACTTTCTTCCCGGAAGTGAATTGGATTTCCACATCACCTGTTCCGACGACTGTTGAATGTCCTTCATTTCCCATCTGAACTTCTTGTCCATCATTGACTTCAGAGTAGGTCTTGAAAGCTGCTTTGTCGTATGAAACATGAACGGTAGCACAAGTATCGTACCACCATCCTGGAGCCTTCCCTTTGACCGTCATGAGTTTGCTCACCGTAGCAATTATGTCATCTGTCTCAGTGAGATTTACCTCGCTGTTTTGGGTCTTTCGAACCCGACAGTCTCTGGCATAATGTCCTGCTTTGCCACATACAAAACAGCCGGTCTTGGGTCCTTTAGCGGTGCTGGAATTCTTGAACTTTTGTTGGTCCTTCTTAGGACCGAGAAAGTTCTTCTTTCCTGCAGGTCTCTTGCCTTTCGCGCTCACCACGTTAGCTTTAGAAACTCCGCTGTTCTCGGATTTCTGTCTTTCCTTCGATTCCTCTTCGATTCGAAGGTGTTTTTGAATCTGTTCCAATGAGAAATCCTCAGAGCTGTGAAGTAGTTTCTTCCGATAACTATTCCAAGATGCTGGTAATTTAGTAATTATAGCACCAACTTGGAATGGTTCCGGAAGTTCTATCTTCACTGCCCTGAGTTTGTTGACTAGAACTTGTAGTTCGTGTACTTGGGCCAGTATAGGCTTTGTATCAACCATTTTGTAATCAAAATACTTTGATATAAGAAATTTCTTTGTACCTTCTTCTTCTGCTCTGAATTTGAATTCCAGAGCCTTCCAAATGTCAATTGCCGAAGGATTTTCTGTGTAGAGGTCGTACAGTCTGTCCGACAGGGTGTTCAGAATGTGACCACGGCACAGCAGTTCGTCCTCTTTGCGCTTTTTGCGTTCTGCCTTGACCGCATCAGAATCTGCTGCAGTGGGTTCTGGAATGGGTGGCAGATCTGGATCGAGGACGTAGTAGATCTTCAGTGCTGTCAGGAGGAAGATCATCTTGTCCTGCCAGCGTGTGAAGTTGGTCCCGTCGAAGCGATCTAGTTTTACTAGATCCTGATTTATGACCTTGATGTTCGAAATCGCAGCCTCGGACGCCATTATTTGCAACACTTTAAGATTGTTAGAAATTGATTGTACTTCACTGACCAGTTCTGCGAAGTTGAATATGTCGTCGAGGCTTGAATCGTGCATTTAGCAGCACTTTTCTTAATGTGTTTCGGGCACTCCGGTAACGTCTTGGAGTCAGCACGCCAGAACACCCAGGATAAGACAGCCTTTCTGTCGGAGGTTCACTAGACGCTGTGAGACACCGGCGTAGGGAAGAACACCTTTCTGGAAACTTTGGAAGAGAAAAAGAAGAGGAATGAAACTTTGGAAACTTTGTCGTCGAGGCTTGAATCGTGCATTTAGCAGCACTTTTCTTAATGTGTTTCGGGCACTCCGGTAACGTCTTGGAGTCAGCACGCCAGAACACCCAGGATAAGACAGCCTTTCTGTCGGAGGTTCACTAGACGCTGTGAGACACCGGCGTATGGAAGAACACCTTTCTGGAAACTTTGGAAGAGAAAAAGAAGAGGAATGAAACTTTGGAAGAGGAATGAAGTGCACAAGTGCGCCACTATCGCCTCTACGCCCGTGCCCGAGCCGGTTACATTTTCATGAAGAGGTTAAAACAACAACCATTGGTCACCCACTAGCAACCCTTTGGTTGTTGCACACTCCACATGAGTGCACATTCCTATTTAAGCATTCCCAAAACCTTTCTCTTTTCCGATGTGGGACTAAAGTCATTTTTCTTTCCTTTTCATCTTTTAAGAACAACAAAGGAATTAATTAATTCCAACAACATGATGCAACTAGAATCACTAGACCTATCACAAAATCGACTTTCGGGTGAGATCCCCCAGGGATTAGCTCCTCTCACCTTCCTCTCTGTCTTAAATCTTTCGGACAACAAATTGGTCGGAAGGATACCTCAACGAAATCAGCTGTCTACATTCTTGTATGCTTCATACCAAGGGAATGAAGGGTTGTGTGGGATCCCATTACCGAAGTAATGAGGCTATGCAGGTCCACCAATCACAGGTGGAGGTTCACCTCCCTTGAGGTCCATTCACTCAAACGAGAACGATTCTACCTATGTGATCGGGCTGACATTGTTCACCGGATTGGGATATAGAGTCGGTATAGTAGTGGTTCTTCTGCTCCCAAATGTGTCAGTGCGTCGAGGAAGCTTCTCAATAGTGCATCGAGGGAAGTGTTTGAAATTCTGCCAGTGTAGATATCCTTTTGAACTGCTATTTTGATATTGGTCAGCATAGAATCTTTCCAACTATGTCTTTCTGACTATTATGAACTTGACTATTATGAGCTATTATATAGATAGGATCGTATTGTATTTTGTCGTGCCATTGCTTCCTAAAAGATTTTATAAAAATGTTGCCACTTATCGAGCTTAAGCAAAAAGGTTTTACCCAACTCGTTGCTTATCATACTTCCTTTGGTCATTTCTTATCATGGCTGCTTCCTCCTCTTTCAAAATAGTCACAAAAATTGTTTGGTAATAGTAGTTTATAATTTTTTCTTTTTTTAAAAAGTAATTTTTTTCTCCAAAACAAATGCAAATTGTTCATATTATAAGTTTCAACTTTGTAGTCATGCCTTGATTAATACAGACATGTATGCATTCTGATTCCTCAAGTATCAATATTGACAAAAGAATGTAAACATGTCAGCATAACTTAAGTAGCCTGCTATCTAGAGTACACCCTCTTAAGCAAGTCTTGGTTCCAAAACGCAGTCCGTCTTCCATGTTTGATATGATGTATATTTTTTGTAGTTTCAATATAAAGAAGATTGACATCTCACCACTAGAGGAAGATTGGCATCTCATTTCCACCCCCCCTCCCCTCCTCTTCTGATGTGCTTATTAAATTCATGCTTTCCCCTGCTGCTTTTATTATTTTTGTTTGAATGAGATTTTCATAATTATCATACTTTAGAATCTTCATTTCAGGTATAAATTACAAGGGTGTCAATGGGCCAAGATTAATGCTAGCCATCTAGTCTACAACTAGTACCAATTATGTTATTTTACTCGAGCTATAGACCCTAACTTAGTCTAATATTAATTACAAACCTAAAAGCTACATACATCCTAGGAGCCCAGGAGCTTAATTTTCATACTTTTCTTCTTTCTGGATGAACCTGGGTCCCTGTCTCACAAGCCTAATCTTCAGCAGTATGTGTTCCCAAGGGCGGAGCCAGAATCCATTAGATGGTTCGAAGGAAAAACAATCCGAATCAACCCAATTGGGTGTTTAAAACAAATTTAAAATGAAAAACACGTTGAAGCAGACTGGTACGATCCAAATCTCGTTCATATAGCTTGCAATATTACCGACGACCTAGTGATCACATTCAACACAGAGTAGGCATAGAGAAAGCAAAAGCCTTTAACAACCAAATTCCTCCCAAGTTAATACATAATACAACTGATATTTATGATGATGTTCGTATAATTGTTCTTACTTCGATATCATCATATTTTGTAAGCTAATAGTGAAAAAGGAGTATACAAAAGGAATTAAGGAATAGAGCCTTCAAGAGTAGAGAATGCCCTTATGACAAAAGTCTAGATGCTTGGAATACGAAATGGTTGATATATCTTCACTGTATATTACAAGACTGACAGTATGGATATTGAAAACCTGTCAAAGAATGTATTAAATTTTTACAATATATTAATTTTAGTGTTGTGCCTAAACCTGAAACAACCAACAAAGGCCCAATATTTGCAATGGAAACATGTAAATCTTCACGCCACAACTCTATTTGTGTTGGTGTTTTTGCTTATTGTTGGCGTTTTTGCCATAAAGACTAGAAAGATAGTCCCACATTGCCTAGGCCAAATGGATTGTATCTCTATATAAAACTTTGCTTGTGTTAAGAGAATCACGTGAGGTGTGGAGAGGCACATGGGTGCCATGTGGGAGGATTTTTCTAGTGGAAAGAAGGCTAACCCAACAAAGAAGAATTAATACTTTTTGTGTCATGCTCAGGGGATTATTTTCCTATGGAGCTAAGCCTTGAAGCGACTCGGATTCGGGCTCAAGGGTGCAAAGTGGAACTTTGTTGGCGCACTTTACACTTTGTACTTTGCACGTCAGCATCGACGCAGTTGATGCGCTCGTCTTCTACACGAATCGCATGCGCAGGTGCATGTGCAGTGGCTCGCAGGGGATGCGTAGCAGATGCGCAGTAGCTGTGCAGGCTAAGCGCAGCTTGCGTTGCTGCACGTTTATGTTGCTGCGCAGCTACACGCAGACACGCGGACTGACAGGCTGAGTGGGCTAAGGGGCACAGGCGGCTTATGATATGGCTGATTGGAATATTTGAGCGGTTATGGAAAGATTGAGTCAATTATTCAGATCCATCTTTTATGAGATTTGAATTTAATTCAATCAAATCTTTCCATTATTCGCTCATATCTTTTCACAATCAGTTACGACCAGGATTAGGAATAGGGTTTCAGCCCTTCTCTATAAACACTCTCTTCGTACCTTTATTGAGGACTTACGCTGAAATTAAGAGACGAAAAGAGCGGTGCCGCCATTGCCGTTGGATTCCATTGGAGTTCTTCAAGTTCGTGAAAGGAGGTGACAGTGAGCGTTCCAGAAGTTCTTTCGAACTTGCTGGTTCGTGGGAGCAGATCGTAATAGGGCGAATCTTGCTTTAAACAACGGTGATCTTTATCATCCCAACAAAGTTGCCTTCAACAACGGTTATCTTTTGAGACCGTGACTTCAACTCATGTTCTCGAAGAGACCGAGTCATCAACCTCGTATCTCTATTAGAGAATGAGTATTCATCTCTCTCTATAAGAGATCGAGATTTCCATCTAATGATCTATTTCGAGAATAACAATCTCAAAGCAAGATTCAGATCTGATGGAGAACAACCGTGCACAACCTATCGACACAAGTTTTAACAAACTTAAGAAGTTTAATGGGGAGCATTACAACGTTTGGAACAGAAAGATCAGCCTTAATCTTCAACTCGTGAGCGTCGACTACGTGCTGACAGATCCTGAGCCTTTGATTCCAGAGGGTGAAAATGTTCGAAGGCTTGCTGAAGCCACGACTTTGTAGTCGAAGTGGAGGCGGAATAACAACCTCTGTAAGTTGTTGATCCTGAACTCGATAGAGGACTCTATGGCAGAGTCATACAGCAAGACGGTCTATGCAAAGGACGTCTGGAAGTCTGTAGAAAATCTCTACAAGATAGATGAGAACAGAAACAAGATCCACGTGACCGAAAAGGCCTGGAGGGTGCGGTTTGATGATGACAAAACCATGTTGCCTCAAGTCAAGGAGTTCCTCAAGTTACGTCAAAATATGGTAGATGACGGCATGCCCTTGGTCGATGCTTTTGTCATCGGGGGTATTGTCGCCAAGCTCCCACCTGGGTAGAGCAACTTCATCACGGACATGCACCGCAAGATGATGGAAGTGGATCTGTGTTGGCCCATTGGTCATGGCCAAACCTAATTTTAATAATTGATCAAACTCTGTCTCGATATCAATGCAAGTCAATTCAGATATTTACCTATGACGTTTTGGACACTGCTCAACGATGGATATCTACTATGCTCAAGACCGAAGCTGTTTGCTATTCAGAATGTATTTCCTTCAAAGCAATGTAATTTTTTATTTTATTGAGTCTAGGAATACATTGTACACCAAGTGGTACTGGCAAATAGGCTGTCCGGAATCATTTTTCAAAATCACCCTATCCTTTTAAAAAAATGGCCTATGTTTTTGAAAAATATCCTTTTTACAAAAATCTTCTGAAGGACTTTTCAAAAAGCCAAAATAATTTTTTTTCAAAATCAACTGACAGAACCCGAGTAGAACTCGGCCAAAGTTCGGCCAAGTTGAACGTTATGTGAATGTTTGATTTTGAACTTGGTCTCCCTTCAGTTGCGGTTTGTTACAAAGAGTTCTGTCCGAATTCTGCCTGAATTCTGTCAGAGTTCTGTCTTTGGAAAAACTATAAATAGAGAAGGATTTCGATCATTTTAAATCACCAATTCACTTTCAGTCTCTTCTCTTCTAAAGCTTACATTTCTTCCAAAGAGTTCTAAAAAATTTCCATTTTCAAATCCCAAGCCAGTTACAATCCTCTAGTCGATTTGTTAGCACGGTACGGTCTAGAAGTTTCAAGAGCGATTATAATCAGAGGCTTGATTGAAGATACAACCCTTCACAATTGAAGTTGGTCGAGTTCTTCGTATCAAAGCTCGCGTCTGTAGAAGTTGCAAGGACTTCGTATGAAAACTTGCAAGATTTTCCAATAGTGGATTCAACTGGAAGCTAGAGTTCTTCCGACTGGACTAGTCCTCACAAGAGAGAAACCAGTATAAATCTCGGTGTTTGTGTTTGCCTTCTGATTACTCTTTTATTTCTATCATTTACTTTATGATTATTATTATATCTGTAATCTAACTACTAACGAGATTTTTAATTAGCAATATTCCGCTGTCTTCTCTATTCACCCCCCCTAGAGTATTCTGCTTTACGATTTCGTTCGTACAATTGGTATCAGAGCGGATTATACAGGTAAAGCAAGGTAGAATTGCAGTTATATTCAATTGTTATATAGATCACAGCATTACACATGGCAACTGTGAAATTCACAAGTGAAGGCCAAGCCACAAACAGACCTCCACTGTTTGACGGCACAAACTACACTTATTGGAAAACACGTATGAGTTTCTTTCTGAAATCTCTTGATTTTGACTTATGGTTTGTAGTTATTGATGGCTATAGAAAGCCCTCCGTATTAATGTTGATGGTATTTTAGTTGAAAAACCCTATGACAAATATACAGAGGATGAAAAGAAAAAGGCCAGTCTTGACACACGTGCTATTAACGCTCTATTTTGTGCTTTAGACAGAACTGAATTCAATAGGGTGTCTACTTGCACAACATCAAACGAGGTATAGAAACTTCTCGAAGTAACCCACGAAGGAACAACACAAGTCAAGGAGTCAAAGATCAGCAGACTTACTCAGGAGTACGAGACATTCAAAATGAAGCCAAGTGAATCAGTCACTCAGATGTTTACAAGATTCTTAGATATTGTAAATCCTCTGTCTTCACTAGGCAAGGATTACAGTAACCATAAGAAGATTCGCAAACTTCTACGAGCCCTTACAAAGACTTAGATTCCAAAGGCTACAACAATCATTGAACGGAACGACCTCTCAACAATATCTCTGGAAACACTCATGGGTAAGCTACTCACTCATGAGTTAGAACTTCAATACTTTAAAGATTCTATACCAAAGGAGAAGTCAGAGAAGTCGATAGCTCTCAAGGCTCAACATAGAAGAACCATCGAAGATGATTCTGACTATAGCGACTCCGACTGAAGATCAAGCTCTTCTGGTAAGAAGATTCAAGAAGTTCATGAGATTTAACAGGAGAACAAAAGACAGCAAAGACAACAACAACAACAACAACAACGAGGAAGATCCTATTTGCTACAGATGCAAGAAGAAAGGACACATGAAGAAAGATTATCCCACAGCATCATCATCAAAAAAAAATAGCAAATATGACAAAGGCTACCTGAAGAAATCTACATCAAGAAAGTATGCCAACACAAGCATATGGCATGAAAGTAAAACCAGCGACTCAGAAGATGAACAATCAGATGCTGCTGCAAATATATGCTTGATGGCTTGCGATCAGGTAATCACTAATCCTCTATTTCATCCTTATGATGATTTCACCTTTGAGCAACTAGGAGAGGCTTTCAGTGACCTGCTAAATGATTACAGGAAACTGCGTAGTAAATATGAAACCTCTAAGAAGGTACTCAAAGAGTATAAAGGTGAAATATGAAGACTTACCGACCAACTAGATCATGTTAGAAATAATGACTCTTTAAATGGGTCTGGTGAGTTTTCTTCTATTAAGTTGTTGTTACACGAGACTGTTAAGCTATCCGAAGAAAAAGACCAAACTATTATCCAGTTAAAGGAAGACCTATCTAAGGAGAGAAAAATTCTCCAGTGTGCATATGTCAGATTAGAATCACTCACATCTGACTATACTAGATTATATGACATTTCTAAAAAGTTGGAAATTAGTTTAGGAAAACAGCATGAAGTTGCTGCTTCCTATTCTAACATGTGTCAATTACCGAATCATCGGAACACGCCCAACACTGTCATACCAAACCATACCAAAACTATGCCCAAGAAGACAAATAGGCATGCATTCTTCTATACTAGAAAACCAAAACCTACCAATCATGCACCTCACACTACTTTCAACACTCAACATGCTAAATGTCATTATTGTGGCCTCATTGGTCATATATCTTCTGCATGTAGAATCAAAAAGTTAGTAAATTTAAATATTTATGCATGGATACCAAAAACTAACCAGTTAGGACCCTACAAGAAATGGGTACCAAGAGTTTTATCTGCAAATTGTTTTGTAGGTGGGACGCCCTTCACATGCTAGGAGCAAATAGATCCTCGACAGCGGTTGCTCACGGCACATGACCGGTGACGCTTCATTATTTGCAACGCTGTCGAAGAGGAATAAAAAAGGATACGTCTCCTTCGGTATTAATTTAAGAGGGTACATAATCGGTATCGGTGACATTGGTAATGCTCCCTATCCAGTGATTAAAGATGTTTGTCTAGTTACCGAGTTAAAACATAATCTACTCAGCATAAGCCATTTAGCTGATCACGATTATGGTATTAACTTCGTCAAAGATAAATGTACTATAGTTGATAGTTCAACTAGTAGTACTATATTTGAAGGTATTAGGGAAGACAACATATATTTTTTTATTTGTTGGAAGATGCTAACAAAGCAGGTAGATGTTTGATGGCCAAAAGTATTGAGAGTCAACTATGGCATATGAGACTAGGTCATGCAAACATGGATACAATTTCAAGACTATCTACAAAGAAGTTGGTACGCGGCTTACCGGACATTTCTTTCAAGAAGGATACGGTATGTTGTGAATGTGAAAAGAACAAAGCTACCAAATCCGCATTCAAATCCAAGAACGCCGTAAGTACCACTAGACCTTTACAACTATTGCATATGGACTTATTTGGACCTAGTAGAATTGCTAGTCTAGGTGGTAAGTTATATGCATTTGTCATTATAGATGATTTCTCTAGATATACATGGGTTTATTTTCTTGTACGCAAAAACGATGCGTTATCAGAATTCGTTACCTTTTGCAAAAAAGTACAGAATAAAAAAGGGTTCATGATTACTCGCATTTGTAGTGATCATGGCGACGAATTTGAGAATGCAGAATTCAAGCAATTTTGTGACACACACGATTATTTGCATGAATTCTCTTGCCCTAGGACTCCGCAACAAAATGTAGTTGTGGAACGTAAGAACAGAACTCTATCTGAAATGGCTAGAGTAATGTTAAACCAGTTTAGTCTACCTAGATACTTTTGGGCTGAAGCTGTAAATACAGCATGCTATATTCTCAATAGGGTTCTAATTCGACCTATATCGAAGAAGACTCCCTATGAACTATGGTTTGATAGAACACCAAATGTTTCATATTTCAAGATTTTTGGTTGTAAATGTTTTATTCTTAATGCTAAAGACAATTTGAGTAAATTTGATGAAAAGGTCGATGAAGGTATATTTTTAGGTTATGCAACAAAGAGAAAAGGATACAAAGTCTTCAACAAAAGAACCATGATCATCGAAGAATCAATCAATGTCAAGTTTGATGAGCTAAATCAACACTTAGACGATGATGACAATGAAGACATAATCACACCAAGTACAGCTACTGCAAAATCTTCACATAAAGATGCAGAACCATCGCATCAAACATTAGATGAACCTCCAAGCAAAGAAGCCGGAACTAGCAATCCTGAGACTACACCAAAAGAGATGAGATTCTTGGCTAATCATCCAAAGGACTTGGTAATTAGTAAGATTACCAAGGGTGTAAGTACTCGTTCCTCTAATAAAGATATAGCTTCTTGTGTTGCTTTTGTTTCGCAATTTGAACCCAAAAATATTGAAGAAGCATGTAGTGATAATTTTTTGTTAGATGCTATGCAAGAGGAATTAAACCAATTCGAACGAAATCAAGTTTGGAAACTTGTTCCCAAGCCCATTGATCATCCGGTCATTGGCACCCGATGGGTATTCCGAAATAAACTGAATGAGAATGGTTTAGTGACTCGTAATAAGGCTCGACTCGTAGTTCGAGGATACAATGAAAAAGAAGGTATCGACTACGATGAGACTTATGCCCCAGTTGCGAGATTAGAATCCATTCGCATGTCATGTGCATTTGCATATTTTCATAATTTTAAATTATTTCAAATGGATGTCAAAAGTGCATTTTTAAATAGTTTTATAAAAGAAAAAGTTTATGTAGCTCAACCTCCTGGTTTTACTGATTTCAAATTTCCTGAATATATTTTCAAGTTGAAGAAAGACTTATACGGTTTGAAACAAGCCTCCCGTGCTTGGTACGATCGTCTAAGCTCTTTTCTACTTGATAACGGGTTTTCAAAGGGAAAGGTTGATACTACTTTGTTTATAAAATCTTTGAATAACAACATTCTTTTGATTCAAGTCTATGTAGATGATATTATTTTTGGATCTAGTGATGAATCTCTTTGTCAAGAATTTTCAAAGTGTATGCAGAATGGGTTTGAGATGAGCATGATGGGAGAGCTAAAATTCTTTCTCGGACTGCAAATCAAACAAACCAACAATGGGACGTTCATAAATCAAGCAAAGTACACAAAGGATCTATTAAAGAAGTTCGACATGGAAGCAGTCAAGCCACTTAGCACTCCAATGGCGACTTCAACCAAGCTTGATATTGATGAACAAGGCAAACCTGTCGACATACGTAAGTATCGAGGTATGATCGGTAGCTTACTGTATTTAACTACTAGTCAACCAGACATTATGTTTAGTGTTTGTCTATGTGCACGCTTTCAAGCTAATCCTAAGGAATCACATCTGTGCGCAGTTAAGTGTATCTTCTGATACCTTAAAGGCACTTCTTCTGTCGGCTTATGGTATCCCAAAACCACGTCATTTGACCTAATTGGTTATTCTGATGCTGATTTTGCCGGATGCAAAGTAGATAGAAAAAGCACTAGCGGCACATGTCATTTCCTAGAAAAAGCTCTAGTCTCTTGGTTTAGTAAAAAGTAAAATTCTGTTGCATTATCAACAACCGAGGCTGAGTATATCGCCGCATGACGTTATTTTGCACAAATTTTGTGGATGAAACAAACTTTAGAAGACTATGGATTACATTTTACACACATATCCATTTTCTATGACAACACTAGTTCTATTAATTTGACTAAGAATCCAGTATGTCACTCTCGTACTAAACATATCGAGATTAGACATCACTTTCTTAGAGATCATCAACAAAATTGAGATATAGACCTTGTATACATAGACACACAGAATCAATTAGCTGACATACTCACAAAACCTCTAGCGGAAGATCGTTTCAATTATTTACGTCAAGAATTAAAAAATTTTGATATCAATAATATTAATTAATTTTATTTTATTAATTAATTTATTCGATACTCAATAACTGTTTTCGAGACAAGCCTAAAAAGAGTCTGTCTGTCACCACGGCTACGGTCGAAGCGAAGCGGTACTTAAGAGTTCCCTTGTGAACCTCCGTTAGCTGGAACAGTACTCCTACAGCTAATCTGAGACAGATGCTGAGTAAAGAATATTAATTTCTAAAATAATATTAATTATATTATTTTGAGATGTAAAATTACTAAACTCTAAATTAAATATTTGAAACGAATTAATGAAAAAGATGTGGCCTCATTATTATTATTTTATATATATATATATATATATATATATATATATATATATATATATATATATATATATATATATATATAGCCAGGCAGCCCTTGGCGAATTCGGCCCGAGTTTGGTCCGAATTCAGCCACAGTTCGGCTGGGTATATATATGTACCAGTCAGAACCCGAGGCCCCCTCTTTTTTATTCTTCCAATCATTATCAAAACAGCAGCAGCCATGCCCCCTAAACCCTAGTTCGTCTCCACCTTCCTTCTTCCAATCGACGTGGAGATCTTCGTCCAAACTTTGGATTCGTACGAAGTATTTCGTCCTCTACAGCATATCCAATTCTCGAAAGGTATAAATCCTTCTCTCCTCCACTTTTCAATTGTTAGGGCTTCTAGATTTTGGGATAGAATGCCTAAGGGATTCAATCCTTTCAAGAGGAAGAAGACCAATGCCAGTGAAGAGGCATCGTCTTCGGATCCGCATACGGATTTCCTCTTTTCTCCGGTCCAATCGGATGACGGTGCATCAGACGAGTTTTACTTCAAAACTCCCGACCAAGCCCTATTGTAGTATGCCGATTTCATTATACGTACTATTTGTACCGGATCTCCGATCAAATGGACTGTCTTTCCCGACCACCGTCCTTACTTTGAGGCATTAGGGTTACAACACTTTGTTTTTTTACAATTCCCTATAGCTACTAATGCCATTAGATTATTTTACTATAATTTCGTATTAGACACTTTTACCGCAAGAACACGTGTCGGAGGGATAGATATCGAGTTTACTGATGAAATGTTAACGGAAATCCTTGGTATTCCAAACGAAGGTGCCCCGCTCGATGACATCACTGATTTTGATTTCCCCGTTGGTACGACTCTCGTTAGTTTTAAGAATGAGCTTTGTGCGCCTGTACGTGCTCGTCCTAGAAAGTTTAAGGCCAATAACTTGATCTTGTTTAACTACGAATTACATCGCATCGTCTATTCCACTTTACTTTTAAAATCCACTTCCAAAGATGATGTCACTGCACTTGAGCTTTCTGCTCTATATTACATTCTTAAGGGGATTCCTTTCTCTGTCCCTAAGACTATCATTCAGATGATGGGTAGATGTCGCGGAAGAGACCACAACCTCTCTTATGCGATGATCATCCCACGTATCTTTCAGAGATTCGATATTGACTTATCCACTTGTGCTCTGGACCCTGAGCCCAAGTTTCTTAAACTCTCTCGTCGCAGCATTGCCACTGTTCCTTCACCTACTGTACCTGCTGCACCTGCTCCTCCTGCACCTACTCCTACAGCACCTGGTCCTCCTCAGTCTTACCCTATGACCTTTGAGGGTATTCATCATCACCTTTCAGATCTGTAGTCCTTTTTTGTTGACACTTCCAGGGAACATGAGTTTCGTGACGTGACTCGGTTCCAGGCTATTGTCAACTCCTTCGCCGATCTGAGATTTGCACAGACGGGTCACTCTGCTAGCTCTCTACCTCGAGACCCTTCTGTTTCTGGCTACCGCATTGATGATGAGGCGGTCCACTCTCTATTCCAGCCAGAGAACGCCTACGATTGGTATCGTACTTCTGGTGCCACTCCTCATACCTCTGGAGCTGGTACTTTTGGAGCTGGTCCATCTGGACATGCTGGCGCTGCAACCGATGATGATGATGATGAGGATGATAATTTTTGAGATGTTACATATTGAGACTGATATTTTGTCTTATGTTTACTTGGAAATGCTCCGACATTCCAAGATATTATCAGTACTCTTATTTTAGTTATGCTATCTGACTTACATAGACAGTTATTTTTATGCCTCAGTTTGGCTTAGTTTATTATTCATCACTTTATTTGTTTCAGCTTTCTTCTAGCATTATCTTTCTTTATGCTTCATATTAACTGCCTGTGACAAATACCATGCCTGTGTTGTTTTATATCTGTCTATTTTACTCATTGTTTATACCATGCCTGTGATGGATGTTCTTATATACTTTTATTTGTGTTTCTTCACTGTTTGTTACTTATGCATTTATTGCGGGAGAGCTTTCTCTTTTGCAATTATTTTGCTAAGTGACAACGGGGGAGAAATAATAAGATCTAACATCTTCATGAATACAGGTTATGAACAATTTTTTTGATACATTTTTGAATTGATCCAAACTTAGATGTTATATCGACAAGGTTTGTCAATTATCAAAATGGGGGAGATTGTTGGCCCATTGATAATGGTCAAACCTGATTTTAATAATTGATCAAACTCTGTCTCGATATCAATGCAAGTCAATTTAGATGTTTACCTACGACGTTTTGGACACTGCTCAACGATTGATATCTACTATGTTCAAGACCGAAGCTGTTTGCTATTCAGAATGTATTTCCTTCAAAGCAATATAATTTTTTATTTTATTGAGTCTAGGAATACATTGTACACCAAGTCGTACTGGCAAATGGGCTGTCCGGAATCGTTTTTCAAAATCACCCTATCCTTTTAAAAAAATGACCTATGTTTTTGAAAAATATCCTTTTTATAAAAAGCTTCTGAAGGACTTTTCAAAAAGCCAAAATGATTTTTCTCAAAATCAACTGACAGAACCCAAGCAGAACTCGGCAAGAGTTCGGCCAAGTTGAACGTTGTGTGAACGTTTGATTTTGAACTTGGTCTCCCTTTAGTTGCGGTTTGTTACAAAGAGTTCTGTCCGAATTCTGTCCGAATTCTGTCAGAGTTCTGTATTTGGAAAAACTATAAATAGAGAAGGATTTCGATAATTTCAAATCACCAATTCACTTTTAATCTTTTCTCTTCTAAAGCTTATATTTCTTCCAAAGAGTTCTAAAAAGCTTCCATTTTCAAATTCCAAGCCAATTACAATCCTCTAGTCGATTTGCTTGTACGGTGCGGTCTAGAAGTTTCAAGAGCGATTGTAATCAGAGGCTTGATTGAAGATACAACTCTTCACAATTGAAGTTGGTCGAGTTCTTCGTATCAAAGCTCGCGTCTGTAGAAGTTGCAAGGACTTCGTATGAAAACTTGCGAGATTTTTCAATAGTGGATTCAACTGGAAGCTAGAGTTCTTCCGACTGGACTAGTCCTTACAAGAGAAAAACCAGTATATATTTTGGTGTTTGCGTTTGCCTTCTGATCACTCTTTTATTTTTGTCATTTACTTTGTGATTATTATTATATCTGTGATCTAACTGCTAACGAGATTTTAATTAGCAATATTCCGCTGCCTACTCTATTCACCCTCCTCTAGAGTATTCTGCTTTACGATTTTGTTCCTACAATCTGGAACGTCTCTTGCACTAGATACATGTTGAAAATGAGTTAAGGGCTCAACTCAAAGTGGACGCCTTGTCCAAACAGATGGCTAAGGTGAACATGGTGCAAGGAGAAAATTCTAAAGGGAAGCAGAAGACTCCATATCAAAAGAAGAAAGACGTTCACCATATGAAGGTGAAGTCGGCTCAGTTCAAGCCCAAGTCCAAAGAACCTGGAACTTGTTTAAACTATGACAAGAAAGGCCACTGAAAGAGGGACTGCAAAGAAAAACCAAAAGAAAAGGAGTAAGGTGAGGCTAACTTTTTTGCTATGATTGCGCAGGTTGACTCAGCTAGAATTGACACAGACTGGTGGATAGACACTGGGGCCTCATGTCATGTTTTCTCAAAGAATGAGTAGTTCACCACGTACCAACCAGTTTTTGAGAAGGTTATGGTGGCGAACCAGACACAAGCTGAAGTACTTGGAATCGGGATGGTGGTATTGTAACTGACTTCGGGGAAGTCGCTGACGCTGCAAAATATGAAGCATGTACCAGCCATAGCTAAGAACCTAGTCCTGAAAAGTCTGCTCTGTAACGCAGGCCTGATGATAGACATCAACGCTGGTCAAGTCGTTATGTCTTATAAAGGAACATACTTCGGGAAGGCTTTCTGTACCGAAGGGATGTTCAAACTTCAATTTGTAACTCCTAGTCTAGGGCTTATCTCCAAATATGGGGGTAAGGTGTAAAATCCCCTAAATTTCTACAAGTAAATTTTTATTATTATTTAGAATAACTATGCTATATATACAGTATATGCATACACCATTTTTGTTACGTAGTTTATTCAAAATAAATAAATATTTTTACTAAAATCTATCTATAAAAGTTGTATCTCAAATTTACCAAATTTTACGTATTTATCTCTGTAATGCCTTGTTGGAAATTTACTTTTTCTTTGAAATTTTGTAAAAGAAAAATTACTAAGTATTTTTACAAGAAAAAGAAAAGTTTTACTAAATTTATTTTTAAATAAGATTTAGTTATAAACAATGTGAATAATACCCTTAAAGCCATTATTTATAAACAATTTTTTTTTATTATTTCAATGAGATTGATTTATTTGTTTAAAAATGTTTCAAGGGATTACCAAATCCTTTTACAAAGAAATACATCTCAAAGTTGTTTGACACTATTATGAATTATTGATATGATCATTTTATATTGCTTTAAATTAATTTTGTACACAAATATTGATTTTAGAAAAATTCATTTCGAATTTTATTGATTTAAATAAATATTTTATCTATTAGATATTTACAAGGATTGTATACCCTTATCTAAACTATAATCTCCTCCACCCTATTTAAGGGGAGTTATTCCATATTTTCTCCCACATCATCGCAATAGCCACCACCAGTGCTCCACCCCTACACCAGACCATCTCCTCCTCTCCGCCGCCATCTAATCCTAACTCATCTTCGACCGTTTCTGGCGCACCCACAACTCGCCATGGTCGCCCCTTTGGCCGTCATCCGCAACCACCACCTTCGTACATGCATTCCGACCACATCTCCTCTACATGTCCCCCACATCAATGTCACGCCCCAGAACTAGAATACTGGAGAGCGGGGGCAGACATAGCCAGCTACGTATATGAAATGGATTCCATCTCACTATATGGTCACGGCTGTCTAGATACATGTGGGTTTATCTACAAGCCAACAGTCTCTTAAGGTCATGAACAAGCCTAGTGTCTCAATCACAAGCAAGTAAGTAAAAGGTTACAAGAAGTATGATCATTAAATATACAATAGTAAGGCGTCCCAAACATTATATATTCAGCTGATCATGAAGCTAGTCGTTACAAAATGTTAGGACTAGCGAGAGTTTAGTCATACATGATCAACCCTAGGATCTGTCAATCATGTTACAGCCCGTAGGCTGACAATAAGTAAAGTGCAATCGAGCTAAACAGGTGCTCGCCGGCTAAACGCCTCAAAAGAATATTTTTACAATAAAGTGGGAGATCAAAAAAATAAACCCACTCGTTGCCAGGGTTCCGTCTAGTGGTCACCATCTGGCTGGAAGGTCGGTAGATCCTCCAGAGCTGCTCCGAAATCTGGCCACACAAAACCAGCTGGGTCAGACCCCAGAAAGAGCAAGTGCCACAAAAGAAGCTTCACTTAGGAACTAAAACCAACAATCAGCACAAGAGTATAAATAAAGTAAGAACTGGAAATAAAGAAAATACATCAGGATAATATACGACGAGATAACCATGGAGCTATTCAGATAACCAGGTTACAACCCCTAAACCAAACAAGGACCGGGGTTGTAATCCTTCGTCTGAACAGAACTTGAAATTTTCACCATTTATCGGTAAAATAAATACAGGCATTCTGGTCATGCAGTAATCAGGATCAGGGCAAGACTAGACTGGTTAGACTCCATCCAATCATTTCACGGCCAAGCAAGAATTACGGCTTGATACTTTAACTAACTAGGGTTGTCACAAGCCTAATTACTAATAAGATGCAATGAGATTATTCCACAGCTACAAGCCCTGCAGACCATCCAGGTTACCCGGGTTAAAAGAATTAGAGTTGAATTCAGGTAGGTACATCGTCCAGGAAACGAATGTACCCTTAGGTAGCTTGAAGGGTGCAACACATGACAGTGTGCTGGAAATGTGCCTTACTCGACGACATGCTACAGATCCCAAGGCGTGCCCAGGTAACGGGATTGCCTGTAGCTGGGAAATCTCGTCATGACTAATGTATTATTCTAGTTATTAGCCTTAGTCCATTTTAGTAGGTACTCCTGACCGTGGTACTCAGGAGTCCCCTCCTAGATATGATGTAAGACAGGACTGGATTATTTGTACAAGCACAATCGCCCACGGTGTCCAGATTAATTATACAGGTCATGTCATGTCAGGTAGCCGTCGCAACAGCTTATCAAGAAAATCATGCCAGGTTTATCATGTCAAGTGTACTTGTCAGGAGTGCGCCACGACGGGCCACTATCAGGTCATGTCAGGTTATTATGTCAGGAGTGCACCACTACGAGTCACTATCACGTCATGCTCAATTATCAATTCCAAACATATCAAATAAATTCATGATTTTCAAATTCAGGACAAAAGGCGTAAGGATATAAAATGGACGTAAAAATATCTAATAAAATATCAATACACAGGGCTATAGGAGAGCCATGCGGCTAAGGCATATGCGGCCAGGATGGATCTCATGCGGCTGGGAAAGGAGTCGGGCTCATACGGCTGGGGAGAGATTCATGCGGGTCGGAGGAAACTAAGGATCCATACGGCTCGCAGGAGAGGGATTCTCATGCGGCTGGAATAAATCGAAATCATGCGGCCAAGAGAAGGGTAAGACACATGCGGCCAGGAGGGCAAGGGTACTCCTGCAGCTGGCGGAAATGAGTCCATACGGCTCAACCAAGTCGAACCCCATGCGGCTGGGTCAAGGTGATTGCTTATGCGGCTTATAAGGTTCAGGATCTTATGCGGCTGGCGGATATAGGACTCATGCGGCCAGCGAGTGAGTCTGGTTCATGCGGCTCGTCAAGGCTGTGCACATGCGGCTGGGTCCAACTCATGCGGCCAAGATAAGCTGATGCGGCAGGATAAGGTCCTCAGCCCTATGCGGCTGAACTGACTGGGTTCCATGCGGCCGGGAATACTTGTCGTATGAACTTGTCACACGGTCAAGTCAAGGCAATAGTGCATGCGGTTGGAACTGACTCACCGCATAAATGTTCATGCGGTCAAGTACACCATGCGGCTCGGGACTGTGCTTCTTCTCCAAATTTCCGAGAAGAAGTACACCATAAGCCATGGCTTCCAAGCTGCATAACTCTATCATCCGGAGCCTAAATTCGAACTTTCATAGGTCAAAATGGGGTAGAACGAGATTCTCTACCACATGAAACCATCAAAACTCGGAAATAACATGATTAAGTAGATCAAAACCCAAGAAATCCGAAAATAAGGTAAATATAGATCTACAAGAATCTAGCCATGGAAAGAGAAAATGCCAAGTTCTAAAGTAAGTTAAAATGCTGTAAGGAAGAGAATGAAGCAATAAAATTAGAGTTCCTCCATGAAGCAAGTTGCACTTGCCTAGACCTCTCTCTCCCTCTCTCTGGTAGGTAAGGAAGTAATGGTGGAGAAGATAATAAATGAAGAGAGAAAAAGGAGAAGGGTTAATAAATGGTAGTGGTGGTGGTAGGTAGGGGGTTCACCCCTTGGTTCATGATGAACCAAGAGCAATCCCAAACCGAACCAAGCCAACCCAAACCAAGAATAAACCAAACCCAGGGAGGAAATTAAGCAAGAAAATCATACAATACAAGAATAAATACGTACACGTATTTCAGAAATACGTAATACGAACCACATGCATTACAATCAATGCTACCATCTTCAACCTTTCGCCCAACCGTGCCAGCGCTTGGGAGCATACCACACCACTGTCATCTCACCACAGCCCCGCTACCATGGATACTACCCTCATCCACCCACGATATCCATACTGTTACCCGACCATCGACTCCCTCTATAGTCATCATTTCTACCGCCACCAATCTTTACCCAAGACCACCCACGAGTACTCCACCACGGCCAAAATTGTCGGCCGCCACCAATAACCTAGCCACCACTGCCACCTAAACCCCAGTCCCGGCCATCACCGCCGTCGTCTCCTCCAAATTGCCCAAATCATACCAACACGATCACAAATACCACCACCACCATCACATACCTCACCTGAGCCTCCTTTCGCGGTCGACGCTTCTCCGCGCGCGTCCGCCTCCATATGCCGCAGCCCGGGCTGGCGTCGGCCTCTGCACAAGCAGTAGTCGATGGACCATCGCGGCGCCTCTCCTCCGCGGCCGATCAGCCGTAGCATCCCAGCGTCGGGCCACCGCCGTGGTCTGGTGCTCAGCCGTCGGACTTCTCCGCAGTTCCGTGCCCCACCTCCCCTCTTCTCCTCTGCCCGGTGCCTAAGTCGGAGACCTCCGCGCCAGCAACCACCTGAGCGTCGGACTTCCCGTAATCCTGTCCTCCGTCTCCGCGCTGGGGCCGACAACCGCTGGTGGACAGCGCCTCAGCCCCGGCCACTGCAGGCCGCTCCGACCGGCCACCCCCTTCGCCCCTTTTCTTTCGACCTCTCCTCCTCCGTGAATCTCTCTTCCTCGATTCCCTCTCACTCCCGCTCTTCCTCCCCATCTCTTTATTCTCTCACCTCTTTAGACTTTAAGTAAAGTAGATGCAGCAGCTGCTACGGATTAATTAATTAATTATTTATTTATTTATTTATTTTATTTTTTTATTGTTTGTTATTAGATTGTTTTCTTAGTCTTTTGTTTCTATTATTATTATTATTGATATATGATATTTATTATTATTATTATGCATTATAGTATTTGCCCAAGTATATCTATACATACATTATATAATGGTATTGTAGAATTATTACTATCATAAATTATTACTTAGTTATTTATCCTAATTATTTTAATACATATGTATATTAAATAATTTCCAAGGAATTATTTTATAGTAGTGGGTTACCAAAATATAATTTCAAAAAATTTGGGTTTAAATTCTTAGAAATATTATTATGATATTTGATTGTATTTTAATATATGTCTTTTGATTTAAAATATTTAGTTAATTAAATTATGAGTTTTGACATAAAACATGATTTCCTATATTTTTAAGTGTTTATTTATAATATTTTGGATAAAATAAAAACATAGTTTATAATTATATTGGATTTCCAAATATAGTTCTATTATCATAAATACTTTTCGAAAATAATTGTATATACAAAATCTTTCGCTTTTCAATCTTGACCATGACTATTCAAAATTGTTCCCTATCTTTCTACAAATCTCCAACTACCTTATTTCGGCCTTAGCCAATTGGACCGTTTTGGACCAAATGACACGGTCGACCCATCGATTTAGATCATCTTGCGTACATTTGGCATCTACGACTATTTTGTGCCAACACAATCATACGCACGTCAACTGCAACCAACTCAAGTCCATGTCATCATCAGAGATCGTCATACGTATTTATATCACCGAAGTCAAACTTTGTGCCACATTGATCATCGCAACACACCAGACGGCCTACCAGGCAAGTATAACTTGCTAATTAACTGTCATATTATTTATTTTTCGAATTATTTACTTTGTTTCATATTGGTTACTTTTAATTGTTATAAACTGCGCGTCCAAGCCACACTTGGGTTCAAGCGACTCTATTAGTCGTTTTACTTTACTATATGCATGTTAACTTAGTTTTAGCTGACTACCTTCTTGTTGGGGGATATCCCTATATCTCCCTTGGCCATGACACACACTACATGGTTTGAGACAGTTTGCTAGGGGCACGACTTATGGACTGGCCATCTCTTGTCGTGTGACGGATATATGATCGTAACTGCTATGACTAGGGTTGTAGAGACTCAAGCAGTTACAAAATTGGACTACCCATGGGCATGACTTGGACAGTGGGGAACATTGGAGGAGGACAGTCGCTAGTGCGTATGGGAATCCAAACAGGTAAACCACAGTCTCCGGATGAAACTGTGGCGATTATTATTTGCAGATGCCCTCTGATATTTTGGACGTTACGGATGGATAAAGATGACTGGATGCCAGTTACGTACATGTAGCCTAAAATCCTACCCATGTGCATGAAAGTTGTCCTCTAAATTGTACAATAGATGGTTAGCATTCCCTTTTTGCATATTGGTGTCTAGAAGAGTCTTGCATATTATTATTATTATTATTTTTGACAGTTCATATTAACTTGTTCTTCCTGTATCTTGCTACGTCCCTCTGAGGACCTGGTTATTCCCCAGGTGTGTGTTTATGTCTTCCGCAGGTATTCTAGCTGAGGTCGTGGTCTTCTCCATTTATTCGAAGATGACATGACTTGGTTCCTCCTTGCCACTTCCACTTAGTCCTTTTATATATCATGTACTTCTTTCTTTTTATTTTGGTTGGTAGTGGATGTGTCTCCACCCAACATATTGTACCAAAACAATTTATTATATGATATATTGTATTCCCTTATTTTGTAGATGAAATTAGTTGGTTGTGGTTTACTACACTTTACAGCTTATGTATACATACAAGGCCCATGTACTTTGTATGTATACAGCTGGCATGTCTACGTACTTGGTCCTACGTATTTTGGGACTGGACGTTACATGTTTTTGTGGTGGCCCATGCAGGTCAAAATAAATTATTTGGTTACTGTACCGTACCAAGCAAGCCTGCGTATAGGATTAGAGTCTAGGATCTCATCCACATACTTGACCGCCTTCTCGCTTGACTCCTCGAGTTGCATCTTATTTGATCCCTTCTATCGTGATTCGTGCCCTTCTTTCGTGCTTGATAGAGGTTAATAAGGTAACCCATACTAGGTGGACATGACCCATTGTCCCATCACCCTACTAGTTTAACTCTTATAAGTTGGGTAGAATGCCTTACGACCTAACCCTCCTTATGGCCTTAACCAAGCCTTAGACAAGTAAACAGTAGGACGACTGTATAGGCACCAACACAGGACATGACTTGGATTCTTAAGGAGTTTGAACTAATTCTACTTTCCTTCAATCTTAATCTCTCATGCCTATGTTTTTACCATCTTGACTAATGTTGCTACTATAGCCTAGTTTTACAAGTTTAACCGTTATCAAACTTGTTCAAGACACATGCTATTGAGCGTGCGCTCACTAACATATTGTCTAATCAGAACCGGTACATGATGGTCTGATCAACTTAGTGCACTTTGGTTTGCTTTTTACATATGGTTCTAACGTGGATGGAGACATAGTTAAACTTGACCTCTAGAGTCTCATCCACTACTGCCTTGGAAATTCTCTTTTGAATTATTCAGTTCGCCTTTGGACCACGTGTTCATATTCGATAAATAGCTTCTTCAAACTCTTAATAGTCTTAATCTTTCACTTATTTTGGAAAGACAAAACATTCGTACTTGATATCCCCTTAGTTGCCACACCATCTATTACCAAGATAGTTAGCCATCGACCAAGCCATGTGACTACAATCTCGTCTCAAGTTATTCGCCTTTTCCTTTGACCCTCAAGCTATTACCTTGACAATTTAATCGTTTGGAACTTAGGAATGACTAGAAACGTTTTCTTAGTCGTACCCCTAAACCTAGATGGCCACCTTTTCCAATGGACCATGTGCCCTTGTTCTCAAATTATTTTACCTTCATTTCCAAAACTCTTGATCTTTTACTTACGTTAGTTAGCGACCTCACCCATAACCATATCCATAATTATTTTCGTATTTATCTAAATCACGACTTTCTAAATACAAGTTTGTGTTAAAAGACGTCCATGATTTGATCGTATCGATATACCCTTGTACCTTCTCAAACCCACCCACCCTAGCTCTTTCTTAATTTTAAGGACGAAATTCTTGTAAGTTAGGTAGGATGTAAAATCCTCTAAATTTCTACAAGTAATTTTTTTTATTATTTAGAATAACTATGCTACATATACAGTATATGCATACACCATTTTTGTTACGCAGTTTATTCAAAATACCCTAAGTTGGGGCCTTCAGATACAGTCGGACTTAATGGAGAGGATCAAGGCGACACAGTTTGAGGACGTTGCTCTGCGGTGTATCCGAGAGCAGGTTCGTGCAGGATTGGTGGATGGCGAGTTTTCTCTTGCAGAGGATGGTACCTTGAGGCACGGTTCCAGGTTATGTGTGCCCAGCGGAGAGCTCAGGGAGCAGGTTTTGCAGGAGGCCCACAGATCTCAGTACTCTATATACCCTGGTGCCAACAAGATGTACCGAGATCTGAGGGAGCGGGAGGTAGCTCGCTTCGTAGCTAGGTGCTTGGTCTGTCAGCAGGTCAAGACAGAGAGGCAGAGGCCCGGTGGATTATTGCAGCCATTGCCCATTCCTGAGTGTAAGTGGGAGCATATCACTATGGATTTCGTATCTAGGTTGCCGCGTACACCAGGAGGGAAAGACACAATTTGGGTCATTGTTGACAGGTTGACCAAATCGGCCCACATCTTGCCATTCAAGGTGGGTACGTCTACAGAGAGGCTTGCGGAGATGTACATACGGCAGATAGTCAGGATTCACGGGGTTCCGGTCAGCATCGTCTCGGATCGGGATAGTCGCTTTACTTCCTATTTCTGGAGGAGTCTGCAGACTAGTTTGGGCACTCAGCTCAAGTTTAGTACTGCATACCACCCCCAGATGGACGGACAGTCAGAGAGGACTATTCTGACGCTCAAGGATATGTTGTTGACGTGCGTCTTAGACTTTGGAGGTTCCTGGGAGGATCATCTACATTTGGTGGAGTTTGCTTACAACAACAGTTTTCAGGCCAGCATTGAGATGTCACCTTTCGAGGCTCTGTACGGGCGTATGTGTCGTACACCCTTATCTTGGGATGATGTTGGTGAGCAAGCTTTACTGGGACCAGAGATAGTTGTTGACGCAGCCGAGAAGGTGAAGCTCATCAGGGACAGACTTCGTGTGGCACAGGATAGACATCGGCACTAGGCCGATAGCCACCGGAGGCCGTTGGAGTTTGAGGTACAGACTAGAGTAGGATTAGATTTAGGTTTGTTTGTTGTGTTTTATTGATCATGTTTGTTTATCATAGTTAATTTGAGACCTTGCTTGTGTTTAGGTCGGAGACATGGTTTTTTTGCGGATATCTCCGACTCGTGGTACTATACGTTTTGGTGGAGGTGGAAAGCTTAGCCCACGCTTCATCGGCCCTTTCGTTATCAGCGGGAGAGTCGACGACGTGGCTTACAGGCTAGACTTGTCACCTGCACTAGTGGGTGTCCACAATGTATTCTATGTATCACAGTTGAGACGGTACGTGGCTGATCCTAGCCATGTGCTTGATCTTTAAGTGATTGAGGTAGGGCCTACTCTCAGTTTTCCAGAGCAGCCTATGGAAATTCTGGATCGCCGAGAGAAGGTGCTGAGAAACCAGGTGATACCCTTGGTTTGCGTCGTATGAGGCATCATTCTCCAGGAGAGTCTACCTGGAAGTGGGAGGATGAGATGCGCAAGCGATACCCTTATCTTTTTGGACCGTGAGGTATGATCGTCTATCCTTCTCATTGTTAGTTTCGCCTTTCAATTTCGAGGACGAAATTTTTTTAAGGAGGGTAGATTTGTCACTACCACATTTCTAGTTTGAGGGTATTTTTGTCATTTTTTAATTATTTGAATTTAATATATTTTATTAGGAATTTAAAATGATTTAATTGAATGGTGTGGTTTAAATACTAATTAATTGATTGCCATGTGGTTTTGGTTAGCCTAACCTAGATTGGACCTAACCTAGATTAATCATAGCTAGTCTAGTTAGCCACATTGAGAATTAGTTAGTATTGGATAATGGTTTAAGTCATGATTAGCTTAGTGAGTGGGTTGCAACTTAACTAGGAAAGAGCCCTAGATTCTAGGCCACTCATTAGACTTGATTCATTGCTAGCCTTAGATGCCCCCTAAAAACCCTAACCCTAGCTAAGTGGTCGGCCAAGACCCCCCTTTCCTATATAGTATCTTTTTAGAAAGTTGTGCCTCTTTTCAATATTCTATCATTTTTCCTAAGAACAAGGTTAGCCTATATTTTATTTCTTCATAGTTAATCAATAGAGCTCCATTTTTATTGGTATTTCTTCCATAGCACTCTAATTACTATTCTCCTACTATTTGTGGAGTCACATCTCAGGATTGAAACAATTTGGAGACTTGGGTGGCTTTTGGAGAGCTCCTTAGAAGAGGCTTTTTGTGTTGAAGAACACACATAGGTATAACTCTATTCCTCCATTAAAATTTGGGTTTCCTTGCATAAACACCAAGCCCCAGGTGTCCTTGTGCTGTAGGAATAGGGTTTGCTCAATTTCGTGTCCTGTACGTGTCCGTATCGGACACGTACCAGTGATCAGGCGTAGGTGTTCGACGAAATGCCACAGTGGGCATTTCGATCGAGATTTTGAAATATGTTTGAATAGGAAGTTGTGTTTGGATGTGGCTTACGTGTTTTTGCTCGACTAAGGTGTTACTTGTGTTGTGTCGTGTTGCTTTGGACACGTGCACACACGGGGTGCACCACACGCACGCGTGGGTAGCATTCCCCTGCTAACAGCGTGTTAGTGCTCAGTGCACAGAGCACGTGGACATGCGTGATTGGACATGGAGTGAGGGGCAATGACTGTCGTGTCATCCCCAAAGTTTCATGTCCTACGGATGTGTGTCGGGTGCGTTTGGACACGTGCACTGGTCACACGATATCGTGCCAGTCTCGTGCGTGAGTGTTAGGTTGGTTTTGGACACGTGTGTCCTGTTTTAGGACACCATTTTGTGTGTGTGACACCTACTGTTAACCACTAATAATTATCTACCCTATGTTCTTCATGAATTGTTAAATTGAATATCGAATGTGGATTTGAATTCCAGTCGACTGATACTCAAAGTATCAGTGACTGTACATTGTTTAATTCCTGTTACTTAGAGATTTCATTATGGTCAAATTGTGATTAAATGCTAGATTATATACTAACATGTTTACAAATCTCTGTTAGTTAATTGTACATGCTAGGATAGGTCTTTGATTAATGAGAAATGAAATATAGTCATGAGTTGGGTTTAATGTGGCTGATACCAATTGTTTCCAGTTTTTCCTAAAACTGTTATTCCTATTTAACCTATTTTTAATTGATGTTATCAGCTATCCATTAATCCTACATGTTATCTAGTTTATGATTAGTTGATTTAACATGTTAGAATAGGTCTTATGGCATGAAATGAGATTTTGGCATTGTATTGGCTTTCGAATGGGTATTAACTGATACATTGTTTTGATGTGGTTTTTCAGTTCTAATTAGAGAACTAGAATGTGAATGTTGTTCTCTTCATAAAATGAAATCTGGATTTCCATTTACTGTTAATTAGTTCTTCCATTTCCTGTCAACTGATAGTTCAATGTGTAATGTTGGATTCGAAAACTGAATTGGTTTCCTTTCCCATTTAACTGTGATCTGATTTCCTTTCCTATACCTGAGAACATATCCTATCATGTGATTTCCAGATTACTTTCACTGATATTCCTGTACCAGGTTACCTACACATACAACACACATATTCCTGTTAACACACACACTTTTGTCCCTAACACAACCACACATGTTTACTGATAGCACACTGTTAACAAGTGCCTGAGGGCACCCACAATGCCTTCTCTTGTCACACATTATGCACACACACTCTAGTGTATATATTCCTGTCACCTGTACACTACTCTCACTGGTAACACATACACTGTTTTATGTTTTCTTTCAATGTATAACACACACACATGAACACAATGACTCCTCCTAACACATACACATACATGTTTCAGTTCACACATTTCCTGAGAATACTCCTTACACACACATCTCCTACACACTCTAACACTCACACAGTTTTCTGAGTTCCTTTCATGTATTCCTACACCCACACACATCACATGTTATCCCCCTCTCTATGTAAATACAATGTATACATATTTCTTTATATGTTAGTATGCCTATAGCTATATATAGCATGCCTAATCTAATGTGAATGTGTGAATGGTAGAGTAGGATTTATGAGAATTTCTATGTGTAATAGCTAATGTGTTAGGCATATATATATATATATATATATATATATATATATATATATATATATATATATATATATTCATAATATGAATAGTGATGTATATCTATATATGGTATTTGGCCTATAGGTTATGGTTGTATTAGTTCATGGCCTACATGGTTGTGTTCTACCTAGGTTATGGCCTAGTGTATGGCTATTGCCTAGAGGATTGGGCCTATGGCCTATAACCTAGATGACATAGCCTATGGTTGACCAATCTAGACTAGTTGACCTAGTTTGACTTCTAGGGTTGACTAGAGTTGACCAAGAGTTGACTTTGGTCTAGATTGACCTAGATTCATTTAGAATGCATTGAATAGCATCTTATTATCATTTTAGACATGTTGTGACTTGTGCTGTTCTGATTAGGAGCCAGACACCTCTCCTCGGACAGTACATTTCATCCGGACACTCAGATAGTAGGCGAGTACATTCTCTGATCATTTCATATCTTGTTTAGAATTATATTTACTGCTTTAGATTATCTTACTTGATGCTGAAACGTTGGTAACACGAATTAGTACTATATGGATCCCTTCATGAGATGTTATCCCTCTCGGGAGCATCACATACTCTTGTCTCGTGTGTTTCACTTACATCACGTATCTCATGCTTCTATTATCATGAATCTTCGGGAATCAGCTAGTGACTCATGTACTCTCATAATCACCGAGCCTTCACGAATCAATTCATAAATCACCCTTATGGGCAATTTAGTATAATCATGAATCTTAACGTAGCTTGACTGGATCCTTGTGTATTGATTGGGGATGGGGGAGTATAAATGAACATGTGAATAATTCCAAGTAGTGTAATCATGAATCAATTCCGTAGTATAATCATGAATCAGTCCCTAGCCATTCACATGTTTATCATGTACTCTGAATCACTAGCACTGTCTCTCTTTTATATATCATAGATATTTACATACAGTTTCTCTCTTATATTATGCTATTCTTCAGTTTCCTGTATTTTATTCTCTAGCATGATTAAAATTTCTTTCCTGCTATGATTTGTTGAGATGTATTGTGCTCGCTCCTGTCCTGACTGGACCTGTTGAAATATTACAGAGGATGAGGATGAGGCGTTCTGTCCTACTTATTACGGTGCTACCCTAGATGAGTGCTTGGACCTGGACCAGCAGCAGGTCCCACTAGCAGTGGATGACACTCCTCTAGACTAGGATGTTTTCATTTACATTACTCTCTGGATGACTGTATATATTTGATACTTGGGATTTGGGATATGTACTTATCTTAGACACTTAGACTCTCTGTTTGTACTTGTGGATTCCTTTCTTTTCAGCAGTATCTATCTACCTTTCTATCTTATCTTTCTGTCTTAGTTGTGATTGAGTTTACTTTCTGCTATGTCACCCCCATTCGGAGAGTATAAACTGTTTAGCCTTATACTGTTAAATGCATGAGACCTAGGACAGCGTTCTACCGCCGATACTGCAGCGTAGGCTGGACGTACCCACGTCTCGTGCCCTTACTCTAGGGTGCGGGTCGTGACAGAAAATACGATCCGTTTAGTTTTTCGGAAAGCTAATACGAAACCTATGCCATATCCTAATTTTAGAATTTATTAAATAAATCTAATAGGGACAGTATTAATTATAATTAGATAATAGACTATTTTCAGCATCCGGAGATGTTTGTTTGGACCTTAGTTCCTCGGCAGCCGTTGTTCTACCTACTTTCCTGTCTGATCTTCGCCACCACAGTGTTCAGGACTCAGGCAAGTATACCTTGCTAATTAACTGTCATATTATTTATTTTTCGTATTAATTACTTTGTTTCATATTTGTTATTTTTAATTGTTATAAACTGCGCGTCCAAGCCACACTTGGGTGCAAGCGACTCTATTAGTCGTTTTACTTTACTATATGCATGTTAACTTAGTTTTAGCGGACTACCTTCTTGTTGGAGGATATACTTATATCTCCTTGGGCCATGACACTCACACTACACGGTTTGAGATATTTTGCTAGGGGCACGACTTATGGACTGGCCATCTCTATAGTCATGTGACGGTAGATGTTCGTAACTGCTATACTAGGGTATAGAGACTCAAGCAGTTACAAAACTGGACGGATTATAGACATGACTTGGACAGTGTGGGAAACATTGGGGGAAGACAGTCGCTAGTGCATATGGGAATCCAAACAGGTAAACCACAGTCTCCGGATGGAACTGTAGCGATTATATTTGCAGATGCCCTCTGACGTTTTGGACGTTACGGACGGATACGGATGACTGGATGCCCGTTACGTACATGTAGCCTAAATCCCACCCATGTGCATGAAAGTTGTCCTCTAAATTACACAATAGATGGTTAGCATTCCCTTTTGCATATTGGTGTCTAGGAGAGTCTTGCATATTATTATTACTTTGACAGTTCATATTAGATTGTTCTTCCTGTATCTTGTTACGTCCCTCTGAGGACCTGGTTATTCCCCAAGTGTGCGTTCATGTCTTCCGCAGGTATCTTAGCCGGGATCGTGGTCTTCTCTATTTATTCGAAGATGACGTGACTTGGTTCCTCCTTGCTACTTCCACCTAGTCCTTTTATATATCATATACTTCTTTCTTTTTATTTTGGTTGGTAGTGGATGTGTCTCCACCCAACCTATTGTATCAGAACAATTTATTATATGATATCTTTTATTCCCTTATTTTGTGGATGAGATTAGTTAGTTGTGGTTTACTGCATTTTACAGCTTATGTATACATACAAGGTCCATGTACTTCGTATGTATACAGCTGGCATGTCTACGTACTTAGTCCTACGTATTTTGGGACTGGAGCGTTACATGTTTTTGTGGTGGCCCATGCAGGTCAAGTTTATCATTTCGGTTTATAGGAATAGAGTTAAGGATCTCATCCACATACTTGATCTCCTCCCTTGCCTCGATTTCGATCTCTCAATCAACTTCCTTGATTCGTCTCTTGCTAGAACTCCTCCTACCGTAATCTTATCCTTTAATGTCGGTTAGGAAGATGACTACACTGGTATATGCTCATAGGTCAAACACAGGGATTACATTGACAATTGATATGCATTAAGATCTTATTTGAGTTATAAAGGCATTTTTAACCTTAAGGATTAGTTAATTCTAAGTTGGTTAGTAGCGATATTACCGTCTACAAAAGATTGTTAAATTTTTTTACTACTAAGTGTATACACAAGAGGATAGTAGAATTGAGAAAACAAATTGATTCCTAATTTTAGGATATTTATGACTCATGGTAGTTATATATTTTTGACAGATATGAAATCGACTTTGAGGAAGATTTTAATTTTTTTTGTAATATGATCTATGATTTATAAATTGAGTTATATTTTGAGTTAAAGTTGGATTATGAAAAAAGGGGGGAATCTTAAGGTTTTAAATTGAGTCGTACGATTTTCGATTTATAAGATTGCTAATTTTGAGTTTTAAGTTTGAGGTGATGATAGTAAAAATTTGGTTTAAAATATTTTGGAAGATATAAAATCGAGTTTGAGGGGAAATTTTAAATTTTAAATTGTGTCCTATGATTAATGATTTATAAATCTATTTAGATTTTGAGTTAAAAGTTGTGATTATGGATATCAAATTTTGGGTAAAAAAAAATTTATGGTTTATGAAATCTTGAGTTTAAAGGTTGGATTGATAATATAATTGTGATAAGGGATACTTCGAGATTGATTTAAGGATATTAAGTTTTTAAGTCGACGGCTTAGAAAGGATACAAATTATGGTAGATTATTTTTTGAGAATATTATTGAGAAAACTTTTTGAGGGATTCGAACTAATAGATTTAGATATTGTATTGAGAGGCAACCAAGATGGATAGTAATTGCCATAACACTCATGACCATGATAGTAGTGTATACTCAAGAGTAGTTAGTCATCTACCAAACTATTTGACTGCATCTCAAAATTGACTCATTCGACCGCCCCTCGTGACCTACTAACCATTGCAATTTGAGAAATGATTTAATCGTTCCTTGACTATATCCACCTAGGAGACTATCTTCTCTCTGAAAACTGTGTCCATAAATTATTTTACTAGATTCCTTAATTAATTTTATTTCATGCTTCAACTTTATATTCTTTAATGTTTGTGCATTAATTGTCACTTCATGAACTCCCACTTTCTATTTTAGATCTTTTGGTGTCCTTTACCGTGACTTTGATATTTGGAGTGTAATACTAGTTGTTACCTTCCAACCAATTTCATATGTAAGACCTAGACGAGCTCACCTTCATGTAGGTATATCATGTCCCACTCAAACATGTCTCTTGGTACTCTATTTTTATGATATCACTTTTGGGTCATAAAGACTAGACAATAACCTTTACCATGATACCGATATATTTTCGACCAAGGATATGGACTCAACCTCGAGTCAATTCTTTCGATCCGATATATGATTTTGTTCTACTTAATTCCTTAAATGCTTAACTTTGTGCTTTATCTTGATTGCTTGACCCATTGTCCCATCACACTACTAGTTTAACTCTTGTAAGTTGGGTAGAATACCTCATGACCTAACAAACCTTTGTCCTTGTGACCCATATTAATAAGTTTACTTAGACTATAGAATTCAGTGGACCCTAACTTATCTAATCAACCAAGCCATAGATAAGAAAATACTAGGACGACTGCATAAGCCCAAACTTCGGACAAGACTTAGATTTTAATAGATCTTCGACTATTCCTTCAATAGTATTCCTTACTTATATTTTGACTATCTTATGATGCTAATTTAGCCTTAGTTTTGCAAGCTTATTCTTTTATCGAGCTTGTTCACGACATATGTGTTTTTGGGGACGCCCACTAATATATTGTCTAATCAGAACCGGTGCATGATGGTCTGATCAACCTAGTGCACTTTGGTTCGCTTTTCATATATTGTTCGACGTGGATGGAGACATAGTAAAACTTGGCCTCTAGAATTCCATCCGCGACTGCCTTGGAAATTCTTTTGAAAATTTTCAATCGTCTTTGAACCACTTATTTGTATTCGATAATATCTTCTTCTAACTCTTTAATATTTTTGTCTTTTACCTATATTAAAAAGACAAACACTCGTACTTGATATCCCCTTAGTTGCCCACCCTCTATTGCCAAGATAGTTAACCACTGACCAACTAATGTGACTATATCGTCGTCTTGAGTTACCTTTTTTCTCTACCCTAGATTCATTATCGCAACCTTCTAATCGTTCTTGAAACTTGAAAATGATTCAAATCATTTCCTTCACCATAACTTAAACCTAGACGACTATATTTGCTCAAGAAACCATCTCTCCTAAATGTCTAAATTATTTTCTTTGACATACTCAATTCCTTTCTATTATCTAATTCGTGTTATCATAATTTTATTACCTTAACTAACGACCCTTCTTCAATTCCATAACCATGATGTATTTTCGCAGATATCAAAATCACGATCTTCCAATGCATGTTTGTGTCAAACATCGTTTCTTCACCTCATCCAAAAATTTAATCGTATTTCTGTATTGATGAACTCTTTCTATCTCCCCTACCCTAGATATTCCTAAATTTCGAGGACGAAATTCTTGTAAGTTGGGTAGGATGTAAAACCCCTAAATTTTTACTACAATTTTTTTATAAATATGGTATTGATTTTTGTACTTCATATTTGTACGTCGCGTACGAGTTTGTGTGTCGTAAATTTCTCGTCAAGTGCGAATAAGTGCGAAGTACATATTTTTATAAAACGTTTTAATTATATAGATGTAGAAAATATTTCAAAATAATAGACGATAAATATTTTATATTGCTTGAAGTTGTAAATGCGTCACACCGAGGATTGCCAAACTTTATTTTTATTTTTAAAAAATGTTATTTTATTTTATGGTACAAGTATAACTAGTAATTTAGAAAAATTATGTTTTATATAAGTATTATTTTTGCATGCGAGTGTATATATTTATATTTTCGAAATTAATTATTATCACTAATATATTATTTCGAAAAAAGTATATTAAATATGGGTTGATTTAATATGTAATTAATTATGGTGATTTAAGTTGGAAAAAAATAAATTTATTTATTTAAATACAGTTTAAATTAGAGGTAGAATCTATCTACATTGGATTATATTTGATTGAGTTACTTTTAAATCAATTTTAATTAAATAGTGGAAAATCCAAAGGGAATTAAAACTCTTCTTAGTCCTTATCTAGATAAGACTTTTGTAAACCCCCTGATTTTTCAAAATAAATATTTGTGGAATTTTTGGATTTTTAAATAACTATTTATTGACTTATTATATAATTTGTATTATTTTACATATATTTAGTATAGTGCTCATTAGTGAATTTAATATAAAAATATATAAAGCTATTTTTCTAGTACATTAAGGATCTAAACTATATTATACAATTTTTTTTCAAAATTTTAGGATTTATTTCATAAGTTTTATTACTTTTTGCATGTTACTTATATTGTACACTATTTACATAATATAGAATAAATGTCAAATTAGTATTAAATATTTCAGCTTGTATAAATAAGATTAGATGAAGGTTGTTTAAATAAATATTAACTCTATTTATTATCGATAGTAATTTTAAATAATGTTATAGATAATTTAGATAAATATAAACAATATTTTTAATAAATACTAATCCTACTTCTACTAGGAAAATATCTCTATCTATATCCTATCCTAATAAAGTAAACTCCCATTTATTTAAATAAAATCCTCTCTAATTTAGGAGATAAATCTGAAATAAATACCTATATAAACCCAATACATCTCCCTTCTATCACCCATAATTCAAAATTATTTTTAGTCCAATAGAAACTCTAAAATTTGTCATTAGAATTCAGTCCCGCTTTTTAGTAGCAAGAGCAACTTGGAACGACGATATCTCCTAGCTCCGAACTCCGTTTTGTCTCTAGTTTTTTTAAAAAAAGCCTATCGAGGTAAGATTTATAAGAACATATTTTAATAAAAAAATTCGTTCTGTAGATTTCTACAAAACTGTTTGAGTATCTAGTGTCCCAAAAATAAATGTGTTTCAGTATTTTTGCGATTTCGGGAGATTACGAAAACAAAAATACGATCCGTTTAGTTTTTCGGAAAGCTAATACGAAAATCTATGCTATATCCTAATTTTAGAATTAATTAAATAAATCCAATGGGGACAGTATTAATTATAATTAGATAATAGACTATTTTCAGCATCCGGAGATGTTTGTTTGGACCTTAGTTCCTCGGCAGCCGTTGTTCCACCTACTTTTCTGTCTGATCTTTGCCACTATAGTGCTCAGGACTCAGGCAAGTATATCTTGCTAATTAACTGTCATATTATTTATTTTTCATATTATTTACTTTGTTTCATATTTGTTATTTTTAATTGTTATAAACTGCACGTCCAAGCCACACTTGGGTGCAAGCCACTCTATTAGTCGTTTTACTTTACTATATGCATGTTAACTTAGTTTTAGCGGACTACCTTCTTGTTGGGGGATATCCTTATATCTCCTTGGGCCATGACACTCACACTACACGGTTTGAGATATTTTGCTAGGGGCACGACTTATGGACTGGCCATCTCTAAAGTCGTACGACGGTAGATGTTCGTAACTGCTATGACTAGGGTATAAAGACTCAAGCAGTTACAAAACTGGACGGGTTATGGACATGACTTGGACAGTGTGGAAAGCGTTGGAGGAAGACAGTCGCTAGTGCGTATGGGAATCCAAACAGGTAAACCACAGTCTCCGGATGGAACTGTGGCGATTATATTTGCAGATGCCCTCTGACGTTTTGGATGTTACGGACGGATATGGATGACTGGATGCCAGTTACGTACATGTAGCATAAATCCCACTCATGCGCATGAAAGTTGTCCTCTAAATTGCACAATAGGTGGTTAGCATTCCTTTTTGCATATTAGTGTCTAGGAGAGTCTTGCATATTATTATTATTTTGACCGTTCATATTAGCTTGTTCTTCTTGTATCTTGTTACGTCCCTCTGAGGACCTGGTTATTCCCCAGGTCTGTGTTCATGTCTTCCGCAGGTATCTTAGCCGGGATCGTGGTCTTCTCCATTTATTCGAAGATGACGTGACTTGGTTCCTCCTTGCTACTTCCACTTAGTCTTTTTATATATCATGTACTTCTTTCATTTTATTTTGGTTGGTAGTGGATGTGTCTCCACCCAACCTATTGTATCAGAATAATTCATTATATATCTTTACTTCCCTTATTTTGTGGATGAGATTAGTTAGATGTGATTTACTGCATTTTACAGCTTATGTATACAGACAAGGCCCCTGTACTTCGTATGTATACAGCTGGCATGTCTACGTACTTAGTCCTATGTATTTTAGGACTGGGGCGTTACAATGGGTCCAACGGCGGATATCTTTTTAACCTAAAATTATGATTTTGACCCTGTATCTAGAATTGGACTTTTGGACATGCGTTTTTAGATATTTCATTTATACCAAACGTATTGGTGATGCCTATTTCAGCATCTGGAGACTATCGTGTGAGTTGGACTTTTGCGTGGCACACTAAGTTGTTGGTATTATCAGTTTCACCATCAAAGGATCTCCAACGAGTACATTTTTTGTTTATTTTCAATATTGATCATTACTATATTTTACTGTTAGTCATTCTATATTTGATTCTTGTCTCTTTTATATTTTGTCGTATTTCTTACCTGTAGAGTCGGAAAGGGAAAGTACCAATGATGTATGATCTGACCTTATACATTGTAGACATCGTAGCCATTGTTTATTCTATTGCAAAGTAGACATCGTAGACATTATTTATTTTATTGCAAAGTAGAGATCGTAGATATTGTTTATTTTGTTGCAAAGTAGACATCGTAGACATTGTTTAGACATCGTAGAAATTGTGGTGTAACTGCCCCTAGACCGAAATCAAAAAGGTACTTCAAACACATAGAAATTATTTTCTTTGGTTTATTCATTTTCTGTCTATTTTTCTCATGTCTTTTTCCTAATTATTTCCAAATCATGTATTTAATGGCTAACCTCTATTTTATAGTCGTTATCATATATTGGAACTACAATCAATGAATTGTACTCATTCTATTCCTGACTGGAAACCAACATTTTTTATGTTAGCCACGACTACACTTAGCATTGGGGAGGAGGGTGTATTTACAGGCAAAACGTAGAAACTAGTTAGATAGTGGAGTATTTATTCAGTTGTTCTTTATAAGCATTATACCATGTATCAAATATAAATCTTTGAATATTGTAATTTAATTTAGTTATTGTGAATAAGCATTTATTGTGATTGTGAGCATTATGGTCTGAACAGCATTCTACTGCCGACTTTGTGGCGTAGGCTGGATTGTGTACGCACTCGTATCCGAAAAGTGGGTACGGGTCATGACAAGTTTTTGTGGTGGCCCATGCAGATCTGTTTTCGCAAATCATGCAAACTCATGATATTACTTAAGTTAGTCGTACTATTGTGAGCCTGCGACTAGAAAATGCTCATTCACAAGTTAGGGTTAATTTGATTTAAGAGAATGACTAGGACTAGGAGTCCCTTATTCAAATTGACCATTGTATAGTTAAGGTTGTTATATAGGCCATGCAATTTAGATAATGAGTTATTAAATTTAAATAGCTTGACAGATCCCCATATATACACTATTGCATTTTGATATGACGATATGATCCAATGTGGATGGACTATTCACTTGGTAAGCTAGGCCTTCCTAGAATTAATGCTCTAACCTTGATAAATTGTTCAAATTTTTTTCTTTTGCTCTTTTTAGATATCATCCTCATATCATAAGTCCGAATTGCCTATTTAATTCCCATTTTGCCATAAGGAATTATTTTTATAATTTCTAATTCTGTTATCTATATACGAATCTCGAGTTAATTTTGATTCAAAGTTTTTCTCTCAATCATTTGAATACTCATCAGATAGAGATTAGAATGTTTGTACTTCTCTTGTCTTCAGCTATTTTCTCCCTGATCAATATTTTATTTTTAAGGATTAAGACTTATAGGACAGATACTTACACTTCTCCCATCTTGATCACCCTGGGATCGGGTCGAGTTATCTTTCCTGTCTAAGCCGTATCACTTATTTGTTTTCATAAGAAATTATTTTCTAAGAAGTTAATATTCTATTTTTTCCCATTGACTTTTGAGCCTAACATGACCCAGTTATCCATCTAATAATTCTGAGTCAGTTTTGTTTCATGTTTGTCCCTCGATCCTTGAATATGAGAAAGGTAGAAATTGGAAATTTTTATATCTCATCTTCGGTCATTTTTCTAGTCGATCGTTTAAGTTTCAAAAATTGATACATAATCGATCATTTGATTTTCAAAATGGATACTTTCACTTCAGGGACAGATACTTACGCTTACTGTCATAGTCAACTTGTTCGATTCTCTAGAAGCTCTTTTGAATTTTAAGGATATAGTTGAGAGAATGTTCATTGACTCATAATGGCAGGACAGCAGCGTATTGTCGCCATTTATTTGAATTATGAAGACTGTGGGTTCATTGTAGCCAGTAGCGCACTGGCGAGGCACGACCCCTAGAGTTGAAATTATTTCAAGGAAACATAGGTTACCGAATATTGCTAAAACTATGTCTTAGTGGTCCTCTTTTGATCTTAGATACCCTTGTGTCAATATTATATAGAGTTAATAAATATCCGATATTGTATCATATTTGAGTTACGAAACCAAGGATTTACTACAGCCAGGTATACACTGGCGAGACATAAATTCTCGGCAAAATGACTTCAGACATGATTACATTTTTTGGGATATATGGAGGTTAGGAAATACCCTGTTTGTCCCATTGGTTCAAAGCCAATACTAGTAGAACTATTATAAGTTGGGTAGCATTCCTCCCAACCTAGCATCCCATTGTCCATATGACCTATTAATGAGTTAATTGACTAACAATAATAAGTTTACCTAGAACATAGAGTTTAGAGGTCCCTAACCCATTGGTCGACCAAGGCCTTAGATAAGAAGACAGTAGGATGACTGTATAAACACGAATACCGAATAAGGCTTAGATCCTTAAGGAACTTGAACTACTTGTGTCTTCTCTCAATCATAAATCCAGCATACTTATACTTTTGGAAAATCTTGACTAACGTCACTATTATAGCCTAGTTCTGCAAGCTTACTCTTTTATCGAGCTTGATTTAAGACACATGTTTATTGGAGATGCCCACTAGCGTATTTTCTAATTAGAATTGGTGTATTATGGTCTGATCAACCCTAGTGCATTTGGTTCGCTCTTCGTATGATTATCCCACATGGATTGAGATATAGGTGTGTCTAGGATCTCATTCGCAACTGCCTTGACAACTCTCTTGAATTATTCACTCACCTTTGGAACCCTGTATTCGCATTTGATTCCCTCTTCCTTGAACTCTTTATTGTTTTTCCCCTTTACTTATTTCGAAAAAACAAATATTAGTATCTGAAGGAAGATAGAATGTCCCACTTAGCTCGCCATACCACCTATGGCCATGAAAGTTATATATACACAATCGTTTTCCATATATTCAAAATCGAAGAACGATTTTGAACTTGATTCATATCAACCATATCTCATCCTCCATTATGTCGTATAATATTCTTTTATAACCAAGAGTCGGGGTACAATATCACTACCTTGAAAAATTTTCCAACCCTATAAATCCTAAAACCGTATCTTAGTTTCTCGAGTGAATAGATTACAAGCCCTTCCTAATTTTAGGATTTACTAGAATTATTGGTTGATTATGATAAGTTGGTTCCCACTAGTATGACAAATTAAGTGCCTCATGAACACCCACTTTCTATTTAGATCTTTTGATGTCCCTTACCGACACATTGATATTAGGAGCACGAGACCAGTTGTTACCTTCCAACAAATTCCATATACAAGATATAGACGAGTCCACCTTCATCTAGGCATATCATGTCCCACTCAAACACATCCCCTTGTACTCTATTTTTATGATACGACTTTCAGGTCAAAAAGGCTAAACTATAACCCTTACCATAATACCGATATACTTTCCGACTACCATTAGAGACTCAACCTCGACTCAAACCTTTTGACCTAATATATGGTTGTGATATACTCAAAGCCCACTACGCACATGCCACTAGTGTGCCACTCAATTGAGTCTTCTTGTGCTACTTAAACACAAAAGTCACAAAAGGTGCATTTTTAGGCTTTAAGAACCTAGTTAACCAACCCGACTGGCAATTAGCCCAACCACTTGAGTTGGAACCTATTCTAGGTTACCCTAACCTAACATGAATGGTTTAAATTGATTTTATGGGAACTTGTCCTACCAATATAGATTAAAAATCCAAGTTCATTCAATCCAAGGTTATTGTCCAATTAGGGAACCCATTAAACTCCAGATAAACTCATCCATGCATATCATCATATTTGGACAATAAAACCAAACTTTAGAAAATAGGTCCCTACACCTATTATGTAGTCCCTTTCACTTGGTCCACTAATTTCCTTCCATAAATCCCTTAATTGTATCTCTTCGTAGCCTATGTCATGCGATGAATAGAATCCTTTTGTACAAACTTATTTCCGGTTATGCTTGACCAAGACCTCTCCTACTATCTGGATGAAACATAGTCAATATATGGACAATGTTAAATAAATAGTATATTAGCTTCCTATATAGTTCGTGACTACGATCAGAAGTACCCCACATCCTCATACACCTTATTGAAATTTGATCTTCTTAGGAGTCATATTACTGTGCTTTCCATGATAACCAATTTATGTAGGTTAGGTAAAACTTCGAGCTTAATATACCCTATCTTTTGGAATGTGATGCCATTCGTAACCATTCGTCCAACTGTTTGGAAGTAGCGGTACGATCTCGTATCATATTTTATCTCTCTTTGCTCATACTTTTAATAACCGCTGAAAAAGATAGCAACCTTGATTCTTCAAATTCCATTCTATCATAAAATCATGTCTTAGTTTAAATCGAGAACAAAATTTTCGAGGTGTATAGATTCCAAGCCTCTCTAAGAACGTAGTGTTTCTTGAATTAGCAGATGATTGGGATAGATTTTTTCCAATTAATCAAACATTAGTTTACGGCGTACACTCCTATCCGTATCATTTGATACCCTCGATCGTGAATTTGATATTGGGAGTACAACACTAGCATTTTCCTTCCAACAAAAATTAGACCAATCAAGCTACACACGTGACATACGTGTCCCACACAAACACACTTTCCTGTGCTCCATTTCAATTTCACCATGTGTATGACGTAATTCCCTTAGAACAAACCATATATGTTATTCCCAGGGCTTGATCAAAGATGAAAAAAACAAATGCAATCGAGATCTGAGATGTCACACAAAAACTTTGCAGTGATCAAACTCAAGATCTACGATGGTACAATAAATCAAAGAGCCAAATTACAATCTGAAGGAGGGAAAAAGAGAAGAGAAGATCTCTCGTTCTTCCTTGCAAACGTGTTGCAATTGGGACAAAACGAGTTACAATAAAACTAGAGAGAGATGAGAAGAAGAACAATGCTGGGGTGTCAAAACACCGTTGCTCAAAGCAAGATTCGCCCCATACGATCTGCTTCCAGGAACCAGCAAGTTGAAGAACTTGTGGAACGCTCGAAGTCACCTCTGTTCAGACTCCTCGGATGGACTTGCAATGGCGGCAGCAACTCTCTCTCTCTTTCTCCTTTTCTAACTTGTAATTTTCGTTCTTCACACAAAGGAGGCCAGAAGAGAGTATATATAGAGAGAGGGTGGAAACCCTAGCCGCCTCTTCAGTTATGGAAAGATTGAATCAAATCACAAAAAGATAGCAACGAATTAATTTTAATCCCACAAAGATAGGAACTGAATTAATTCAAATCCCATAAAGATAGTAACGAAATTAATTCAAATCCCACAAAGATAGGATCTGAATTAATCGTATTGATTCACCCTTTCCATAACCGATTTGAAATCTGCACAGTCAGCGTAGCCCTCCATGCGACAGCAGCAGCAGCAGCCTGGCCGCATGGACCGCTTGGGCCGTATGGACCGCATGTGCCGCATGAGCCGCATGAGCCGCATGGACCGCATGAGCCGCATGGACCGCATGGACCGCATGAGCCGCATGGTCCGCATGAGCCGCATGAGCCGCATGGACCGCATGAGCCGTATGGCCGCATGAGGCCGTATATGAGCCGCATGCCGCATAAGACCGCATGGCCGCATATGAGCCGCATAAAGACCGCATGACTGCTGACGTGCTAAGTGCAAAGTGCGCCAACAAAATGCCACATTACGCTTCATGAGCCCATGAGCCCGAGCCCGAGCCCGAGTCCGAGTCCGAGTCGCTAAGCCCCTTTGGGGCTTAGCTCCAAGTGGAATTAATCCAAGAGAATGACAAAAGCATTAATGCTTAATCCTTGGAGCCTTATTCTTACCTCCTAGTAAAATCACCCACATGGTTCCCTCCTTAGGGTCACCACCCCATGTGCATCTCTCAACAACACACCCAAGTATATATGTTGAGATAACTCATGGTGCTTTTCTAATGTGGGACTAAAATTTTACAAGGCATGTTGAGAGCAAGCTCTCTCCATGTAAATAAAGCACCAACAATCCCCCACATATCACAACATATATATATGTGTCCAGGGTTGAGCGTTCCCCACAGTAACTGTCCATTTTGCATTAGGATAGATGTCGCTGACGACTTGAATCTTCCCGTATGAGTTAAATAACAATGTGATACAAGAATGGACTACGCCTTGAATTTTGCACCACAATTGTAATTCTTCCCACTTACAAAGTGTAGTTACGTGTGCTTCTGGCTGCACATTAAAGGCCCTGTGACAGCCTGGTTTCAGTGTATAATTTTGGGCATCTACAAGTTTACCCTCAAAAGACGGCCTGATATCTCTTTTCATACACTATAGGTGAGTTCTTTATTAAAGAGATATGGCATGAAGCCTTGCGCTTCCTTGCGGTGCTACGCCGCTATGACATGGCCTGAAGCCGAGGCATTACCCCTACCTGGGAACCTCATCGTAGTGTCATACTACTGTAGCATGAGGTCACAAGCCTCTTTGTAGTGCCAAACTACCCAGCATGAAGCCTAAGGCTTCCTTGCGGTGTTACGTCGCAACGACATGGCTTGCAATGCCGAGGCTTTACCCCTACCTGGGTACCTCATCGTGGTGTCGTGCCACTGTAACATGGGGCCATCCTCCCCTTTGTAGTGCTGTCTACAACTCTTTAATTACGTCATACAGCATTAGGCTACCTGCCTATTTGCGGTGCTACGCCGCTATGACTTGGCTTGCAAAGCCGAGGCATTACCCCTACCTGGGAACCTCATGGTGGAGTCATCCCACTGTAGCATGGAGTTTCACTCCTTGTAGTGCTGCTCTACCGTGCTTCCTGTAAAGTACACCAGACATTCACTCTGCTTGAGAACTCATTAAGGCATTTAAGCCAACCTTCCACAGGATTTGTTTTTTCGCAGAAAAATACATAGTAGACAACAGTGGTTATGGGTCCGTATCCCTTCCATGTTCCAGAGAACAAGTACCCACTGTTACCTGATAGTTTCCCAGTCAGTGATCCTCCTTTGAACCAAAAGTTAGATGCCTAGTAGATTTCTCTTTGAACTATTAGCATAAAACTTTATGGTAGGATTACAAAGACACACTATCAGAATGCCTTCAAGCCCATTTTACAAGCTGTGTCATCGACCAACTGGCGCTTGAGGCCCTTTGTGAACGGATCTGCCAGGTTCTCCTGACTCCGAACATCAACCACTGCAATTACACCTCTTTTGATAAGATCGTGTACTGCCCTGTGCTTCAATCGCACAGTCCTCTTCTTCCCGTTGAAGAGGTCATTTGATGCCACCGCCGCAGTCGCCTAGTTGTCACAGTATATCGGTATCGCTGGTATCTGAGCCCCAACCACTGGAAGATCATACATGAGCTCCCGAAGCCATTCTGCTTCATCTGCTGCAGTTTCAAGTGCATAGAATTCAGATTCCATGGAGGAACGAGAGAGTATAGTCTGCTTCTTTGACTTCCACGATATAGCAGCTCCACCCAAGGAAAAGACATATCCACCTGTGGATCTCTCTTTCCACCTCTGAACACCAGCTAGCATCACTGAAGCCTTCCACTACTGTCGGATACCCGTTGTAGTGCAGTGCATATGTCTGAGTCTTCTTGAGATATCTCATTACTCGCTTCACAGCTTTCCAGTGCTCAACCCCTGGGTTGCTTGTGAACCGACTCAGCATTCCCACGGCGAAAGCTATGTCAGGCCTTGTGGCAGTAGTTGCGTACATCAAACTTCCGATAACGCTAGAATACTCCAGCTGCCTGACGCTTTCCCTCGAGTTTGGCTTCAGCTTCTGATCACACCTGTATGGCGTATCGATCCCTGGAAGATCCTTATACCCATAGCGTGTGAGCATCTTCTCAATATAGTGAGATTGTGACAGCGCTACTCCAGTGTCTGTCCGGATGATCTTTATGCCCAAGATGACATCTGCATCCCCCAAGTCCTTCATACTGAACTTGGTTGAGAGGAACTTCTTTGTCTCTGTGACACAGCCTATATCCGTACCTAGGATTAGCATGTCGTCCACGTACAGACAAACGATGACTCCTCTTCCATTAGCGAACTTTGTGTAAACACATTTGTCTGTCTCGCTGACTCTGTAGCCGTTTAACCTAATAACTTTGTCAAACTTCTCATGCCACATCTTGGGAGCTTGCTTCAAACCATATAATGATTTCACCAACTTGCAGACTTTGTCTTTAAGACCTTTGACGACAAATCCATCTGGCTGTTGCATATAAATCTCTTCGGTCAGCTCCCAATTCAGGAACGCTGTCTTTACATCCATCTGATGTATCACCAACTTATGTATAGCTGCTAGAGCGATTAACATCCTGATGGTGGTCATCCGAGCTACTGGAGCGTACGTGTCGAAGTAGTCTATCCCCTGTTTCTGAGAAAATCCCTTGGCGACCAGCCTGGCCTTGAACTTGTCAATAGTTCCATCTGCCTTCATCTTCTTCTTGAAGATCCATTTACATCCAATAGGCTTTTCTCCTTCAGGTAGATCTACCAACACCCATGTGTTATTGGAGGTGATAGAGTCAAACTCGTCATTCACTGCTTCCTTCCAGAAGATAGCATCTCTGGTCTTCATCGCCTCATCATAGGTAAGCGGATCTGCTTCCACATGATAGGTGACAAAGTCATCTCCGAAATCTTTTGGTCTCCTCGCTCGCTTAGCTGACGGCTCGGCGAGTTCTGGTGCAAGAGTTGTTTCATCAACAACAGCTTCTTCTTGGACTACTGGCTCGTATGAGATTTCAGTCTCATTAGTACCTACATCATTTTCCGGAATGTCCGAAAGAACAATGTTTTTGTCTTTTGCGAACTTGTCTTCAAAGTATTCAGCATCGCGAGATTCGATAATATGATTTGATTCAATATCAAGAAATCTCCGAGCATCACTCTTCTCGGCATACCCCAAGAAGATAGCCTTCGTAGTCCTTGTCCCCAGCTTCTGAATCTTCAGATCTGGAAGCTTCACATACGCCAGACACCCCCACACTCGAATGACATTTATGTTGGGTCTGACTTTGAACCAGAGTTCATGAGGAGTTACGTCCGAAGTTGTATATGGCACTCTATTCAGAATGAAAGTGGCCGTTAATGCAGCTTCTCCCCAGTAGCATTTTGGAAGACCTGCAGTGAGCAGCATGGAATTCATTATTTCTGTTAATGTCCGGTTCTTCCTCTCTGCTACTCCGTTGGATTGAGGAGAATATGGAGCAGTAGTCTCGCATATGATTCTATGTTCTTTGCAGAACGATGCGAATTCATGAGACCTGTACTCTCCACCTCGATCACTTCTCAGCCTCTTGAGTTGTTGTCCAGTCTGCCGTTCAGCCTCGGCCCTGAACTCTCTGAACTTCTCGAAAGCTTCGTCTTTGGACTTGAGCAAGTAGATGAACGCGTATTTTGAGAAGTCGTCGATGAAGGTTATGAAATACTTCATCCCGGCCTTCGTGGAGAAATGTTTGAAGTCACAGATATCGAAGTGCACCAACTCCAGAAGATCTGTGCTTCGATTGACCCGATGAAAGGGTTTCCTTGTGATCTTCGTCTGAGCACACACTTCACACTTCTCCACCTTACCCCCACATTTGGAGATAAGTCCTAGACTAGACATTTTGTTGATTCTTTTACTATGAACATGTCCTAGTCTCTTATGCCACAACTCAAGAGAATAATCAGAAAATACAACTGCATTAATGTCATCAAACTGGTTGACAAGCTGAATTTTAAACATTCCTTCGGTTTGATAAGCCTTCCCGAAGTATGTTCCTTTCTTGGACATAACCATCTGACCAGCGTTGATGTCCATCCTCAAGCCTGCGTTGCAGAGCAGGCTCCCAGAGATTAGGTTCTTGGCAATCGCAGGAACATGCTTCACTCCTTGAAGCGTCAGAGTGTTCCCAGAAGTGAGTTTCAGCTCCACAGTCCCAATCCCCAGTACTTCAGCTTGGGCCTGATTTGCCATGACAACTTTCTCAGATGTCGGCTGGTACGTGACGAACCATTCCTTGTCAGAACAGACATGGCAAGTCGCACCAGTGTCTATCCACCAGTCAGAGTCAACCCCCACAGTTGTGACCTGTCCGATCATAGCAACAATGTTCGAAACCAATGAAACCTTATTAGGCTCATCTTTCTCTGATTGTTTAGGCTTAGATCTGTATTCACTCTTGTAGTGGCCTTTTTTGCCACAATTGTAACAAGTCACGTGGGACTTAGTCTTCTGTTGCTTGAATGAAGGACCCTTCACTTTCAGATTAGTGAAGTCCTTCTTCTTGGGATGAGAAGCCGCCTGCTTCCCCTTGGAATCTCTCGTCTGCACAAGATTGGCTTTAGCCAACTGTTTGGACAGAGTGTCCACCTTTTGTTGAGAACGCATCTCGTCCTCAACATGGATCTCTTGAAGTAGATCTCCCAAGCTAATGTCTAGCTTCTTTCTGTGCATCCTTGCATAGAAGGTACTCCATCCAGCAGGAAGTTTTGAGACGATCCCTCCGACGACAAACTTGTCGGGAAGGGGCATCTCTTCGTCTTCCAGTTTCTGACGCAGCTTCAGAAATTCCTTCACCTGTGGCAGCATGGACTTTTCGTCCTCAAAGAGCAATTTGTGATATTTTTCAACCACAAATATTTTGCTCCTGTTCTTATCTTCTTCATACAGATTTTCCACAGACTCCCATATGTCTCTGGCAAGTTCCTTCTTTGAGTAGGATTCTGCCAGAGAGTCCTCCATAGCATTCAGGATGAGAAGCCTGCAGATGCTATTTTCCCTTCTCCACTTGGCCTGGAGTTTGGTAGCCGCATTGATGGCGGCAGTAGATCCAGTGTCTGGAACAGAGGGTTCTTCCTCCAACAGAACATGATCAACGTCTTTCAGTTGAAGAGTTAGGTACACCTTTCTCTTCCAGACTTGATAGTGCTCTCCATCGAACTTTTCCAACTTGCAGAAGTCCGATTGGAGGAGCGAAGCATTAATGTTTTCCATCTATACGGATCTTGCTTTGAGATTGTTATTCCCGGGGCTTGATCAAAGATGAAAAAAAACAAATGCAATCGAGATCTGAGATGTCACACAAAAACTTTGCAGTGATCAAACTCAAGATCTACGATGGTACAATAAATCAAAGAGCCAAATTACAATCTGAAGGAGGAAAAAGAGAAGAGAAGATCTCTCGTTCTTCCTTGCAAACGTGTTGCAATTGGGACAGAACGAGTTACAATAAAACTAGAGAGAGATGAGAAGAAGAACAATGCTGGGGTGTCAAAACACCGTTGCTCAAAGCAAGATTCGCCCCACACGATCTGCTTCCAGGAACCAGCAAGTTGAAGAACTTGTGGAACGCTCGAAGTTACCTCTGTTCAGACTCCTCGGATGGACTTGCAATGGCGGCAGCAACTCTCTCTCTCTTTCTCATTTTCTAACTTATAATTTTCGTTCTTCACACAAAGGAGGCCAGAAGAGAGTATATATAGAGAGAGGGTGGAAACCCTAGCCGCCTCTTCAGTTATGGAAAGATTGAATCAAATCACAAAAAGATAGCAACAAATTAATTCTAATCCCACAAAGATAGGAACTGAATTAATTCAAATCCCACAAAGATAGTAACGAAATTAATTCAAATCCCACAAAGATAGGATCTGAATTAATCGTATTGATTCACCCTTTCCATAACTGATTTGAAATCTGCACAGTCAGCGTAGCCCTCCATGCGGCAGCAGCAGCAGCAGCTTGGCCGCATGGACCGCTTGGGCCGCATGGACCGCATGTGCCGCATGAGCCGCATGGACCGCATGAGCCGCATGAGCCGCATGGACCGCATGAGCCGCATGAGCCGCATGAGCCGCATGGACCGCATGAGCCGCATGAGCCGCATGGACCGCATGGACCGCATGAGCCGCATGGCCGCATGAGGCCGCATATGAGCCGCATGCCGCATAAGACCGCATGGCCGCATATGAGCCGCATAAAGACCGCATGACTGCTGACGTGCTAAGTGCAAAGTGCGCCAACAAAACGTCACATTACGCCTCATGAGCCCATGAGCCCGAGCCCGAGCCCGAGCCCGAGTCCGAGTCCGAGTCCGAGTCCGAGTCCGAGTCCGAGTCGCTAAGCCCCTTTGGGGCTTAGCTCCAAGTGGAATTAATCCAAGAGAATGACAAAAGCATTAATGCTTAATCCTTGGAGCCTTATTCTTACCTCCTAGTAAAATCACCCACATGGTTCCCTCCTTAGGGTCACCACCCCATATGCATCTCTCAACAGCACACCCAAGTATATATGTTGAGATAACTCATGGTGCTTTTCCAATGTGGGACTAAAATTTTACAAGGCATGTTGAGAGCAAGCTCTCTCCATGTAAATAAAGCACCAACAATATATGCCCATTTCTATCCCTTTTTGATCTTAAACCATACAATATCAACTCATTTTCCCAAACAAAATGGGATACCCATGATTCCAGCAAGACACATCATACCTATGACATATGTATTCCCCAAGCAAGCACATGCCTCCTTCACATCACCAAACACCTATCCCGCATACACATGACATTATGACTTAAAGGTCTCAAACACTTACCTATCCTAATTCTATAGCAAGGCTCACACCCTTATTATGGACTCTTATCCGGCCTAGGAATTCTTCTTTTCGTGAACTCTTCCGTCTCATCTCTTAGTTACTATATCAGGCGAAGAGTGAAATCCTTGGAACCGACACGTTCTAGTCAAACAAGAGATTCCTACAATCTTCTTGAAAGCATGGTCGATAAAAACGATATTAGATTGTAATAATCCTCTTATAAAAGTTATTGACCAAGAATGACATGACAACATCTAGGCTTACATGGAATCCGAGATTGCGGTCAGAAGTGCTCAATATTCTCGTGCCACCCTTTAGAGATTGTCGTTCTCAGAAGTCCTATAATGACAAGTTTTCACGGTTAGCCAACTTCTATAAGTTGGGTAGGGCCTTGAAACAAGAAAATCTTATCTCGTAGGATATGGAGCCAATGTGGATTACTTTTTACAACTACCTCCCTCTTTTCAGAACCGAGATACGAATTTACGTGTTTACCCTCCCTTCGTATTAATCCTATGGTTTCTTGATATTAGACTTATTTTAATTTCGATGACGAAATTATTATAAGTTGGGTAGGATGAAAACCCCTAAATTTCCAAATTTTATTATTAAATATAATTTAGGTATTTTGCTATTGTTTTATTTAGAAGAATTAATTTCTAATTTCAGAATAAATTATACAATTATTATTTTATTGGCTTTATAAACTAATAAGAAAATTTTAGATGATCTTAGTTAATTACGTACTATGTGTAAAATAGTTGCGTAGTTAAACATACTATTATTTTCATATATATATATATATATATATATATATATATATATATATATATATATATATATATATATATATATATGTATATATATATATATATATACACACACACACACCACGGACAGATCCCCGCAGGCCAGGACCGCACTCAACTTGGCCACTGCTATTCTCAAGTCCCTTCTGAAGGTGGAGACGGAATTCTGGAAGCAGAAGGCCAGATTAAAATAGGAGTCGGAGGGTGACCGCAATTCGAGCTATTTTCACTCTTGTGTCAAGGGACGCAGGCACAAGCTTCACCTTCACCAAATCAGCGACATGAACGGAAACCGGTTAGACGATCAGACCCACATTCAAGAGGAGGCCACCGACTTCTACTTCAAATTATTCTCCAAAGAAGCCATCACAAAGGATGATGACTTCCTGGCTAAAATCTCCAATTTGATCTCCGATGGGGATAATGAGCTACTCCTCACCCCTCCATCTTCCGAAGAACTCAAGAACGTTGTCTGGGACCTCGATGAAAATAGCGCTCCTGGACCGGATGGGTTCTCGGCTGTTTTTTTCAAATCATGATGGGATATGATCGCTAATGATTTTTTCGAGGCCACCATCACTTTCTTTCAAGGGGCTACCTACCCCAAAGCCATCTCTAGTACGAACCTTATCCTCATACCCAAAAACGAAAATTCGGAAACCTTCAAAGACTTTAGACCCATCAGCCTGTGCACTTTCACCAACAAAATCCTTTCTAAGATAATCACCAAACGCATGTCCACTCTTCTCCCGAAGATTATCTTTGAAGAGCAAAGTGGTTTTGTCCCAGGCCAGAACATCATTGACAACATCCTCCTAGCTCAAGAAATGATAACATGCATGAAATTCCCATCCAGAGGGAGGAATGTCGATATTAAACTTGACATGGAGAAAGCATACGACCGCCTGGATTGGCAATTCATGATTTGGGTGTTTAGGGCTTTTGGTTTTTCCGAATCTTGGATCGACATCATTTCCCACTCCGTCGGCAACTCATGGTTCTCCACAGTCATCAACGGTTAGGTTGCAGGTTTCTTCACTGCCAGCCGTGGGGTTAGACATGGAGATCCGCTCCCCCCCACCATCTTCATTATCGCGGCAGAAGCTCTCAGCAGAAATCTCAAATGCATGGCCAATACTCCCAGATTCTATCACTTCCACTCTACAACCAGTTGTCCGTTGATCACGTATCTGGCATATGCTGATGATTTTCTTATTTTCCTCGGCTGGAGATATCGAATCTGTCGAGGTGGTTCATACCACGCTGGAGAAATATGCTAGATGCTCGGGCCAGCGCATCAACTCCAGCAAAAATGTCATCTAAACTCACCAGAAAGCAGATAGGACTCACTCGGCGAAGCTCTCCGCCCTGACTTCCTTTTCGACTGCTTATCCTCCATTCTCCTACTTGGGTTGCCCATTGGTTTATAGCAAGTCCAATACAGGCATCTTCAGGAATTCGATGAGCAAAATCAGATCCAAAATCGAGGGATGGCACAACGCGACCTTATCCCTGGGTGGCAAGTTAATTCTGATCAAGCATGTCCTATCCTCCATCCCTATATACACCCTGGCCGTTTGCGCCCCTCCGAAAAACTCCTTTACTCACTTGAAGCCCTATTTACAAACTTCTTCTGGGGTCACTCCGACGGGAAGGATAAACACCACTGGGCCAGTTGGGATTCTATGGCCAAACCTACCGAGGAGGGAGGTCTAGGATTCTACAGATTAACCCACATTATCGACTCTTGCTCGATGAAAATTTGGTGGAAGCTAAGATCGGACAAGTCACTTTGGACTAGGTTCATGATGACTAGATATTTCAGATTTTCTCACCCCGCGAATGCTGTCACTAACTCCAGATCTTCAGCTTCTTGGCAGCGCATCCTACACGGCCGGAGCCTCGCCGAACCTCTTATCCGACTCAAGCTCGGAGACAGCCGCTCGTCGATGTTCCACGAACGTTGGTTTTGGGACGAGGTGGTCCAGCAGTCCCGGAATCACTTACATCCTCAGGAAATTTGGGAGCTGTGGGACACTGCCACGAGTTGGAGATGGGATAGGGTCCGCATTCGGCTTGGCACAGAGGCGGTCATCGACATTGCTGCTGCAGACTTAAGGATCGTTGATACCCCGGATACTTTGTGGTGGTCACCCAACCACGGCGGTACCTTCTCCTTAGCGCCGGCTAGGATAGTGGCTAAAGGCATTGGTACCCCGGCCCCTTATACTGCTCCGTTCTGGCAGACGTGCATCCCTATCAAATGGTCCATTTTGATATGGAGAGCCCATAGGCAGAAACTCCCAACCGACGACATCATAACATCATTCGGCTTCAGCCTGGCATCGCGATGTCACTGCTGCTCATCTCACCAAGCTAAAATCGCAGAGCACATTCTTCTCGCCAGCGACCTCGCAACACAGTTGTGGACGTTCCTATCCTCCATATGCCGGCAGGATCACCAGCCGGGCGGCCTCAACGATCTCCTGGTCCACTGGAGCAGGTCTCATGGTCTTCAGATCGTCGCGGCCGCCGGTATTTGGGTTCTGTGGAAAAATCGGAACAAATGGAGATATGAAGACCGCCAATATAATTTAGACCTACTTATCAGGAATGTCGTCAGACAAGTGCGTAAGGCGGCTCGGCGCTGCCGTCACTCCCCGCCTAGCTTTTGGGAGGCTTTTACCTCTACTGCCTGTCACGACCCGTACCCGCTTTTCGGATACGAGACGTGTCCAAGCCAGCCTACGTCGCAGAATCTGCGGTAGAACGTTGTCACGGCCAAGATGCTCAAAATCACAAAATAACATTTATTGCGTATTCATATTTCGAAAATTAATTACAATATTTATAACATTTATATTTAAAGAAAATACAAGATTCTTACAATTAATAAAATGAAACCACATCTATCTATTTCTAGGTTTCTGTCTGCAAGTACACCCGTATCTCCCAAAGCTAAGTGAATCCACGGCTAACCTGAAAAATATTGGTTTCCAGTCAGGAATGGAACAAGCACACAAACAGACGACAAATCGAAAATATAATAGAATTAACAAGACATGAAAATAACATATGAGATATGAAAACTGGAAAGTACTGATGACGTGGCACGGTGGAGAAGAAAAGAAAAAATAAATAAAAGACAACTACCTATGTGGTGTGAAATATCCGTTTCAACATGTGAACGGCTAGGGGGTAGCACGAGTTGTGTGCAGCTGCTATTATTCACGAATAGACTCATGGGATAGTTCTGGGTAGTCCACATGTCTACTAAGATATTTTCCCTCCCGACTACTTCGTGTGACGAACGTGTCAACAAGCAGCAAGATATATGTATAAACATGAAATGAAAAGACTACTATGAATCGAAAGCAATCAGAAAGTGCACTTGCCTGGGGTCCTTAGCTGGTGAAACCGATAATTCAGAACAGTCCGCTTGGCTAGGGTCGATGTGAAGAATTCGGGTTCGCAAGAAAATAGAAAGTTCGATTAGTCACGATCAAGGACTTATAATCAAAATAATTTACGTAAATAAATAATTACACTATTTTGGAAATTATTATATGGTTTGAAAACTATATATATTTATTTATAAAGTTTATCTAGAAAATATAAAAGCCCAAAAGTATTTATTTTACAAACCCAATATATAATATGCCCAAAGAATGTACTTACCTATACATGTATCCTAGGAGTGTTTAAATATTATTAATCATAATAAAATCATAAAAATAATTATTAATAATAGTACTAGTAATACAGGCCCAAGGCCCAAAACAGTCTATATAAGACTTATTTATAAAACTTATATAAGAAAATCAAATATATATTTGTAATCAAGCCCAATAATTATATAAGCCTATTCCTAGTAACCCAAAATATGTATACAAGTCCAATACTAAATTATAAATAAGCACATTATGCATAGCCCAACTAAATTTGTTAAAAACTTTTAAAACAACATTTACTATAGGTCCAAAAATAGTAGTATAATTTCCAAAAATATAAACCAAATTGGAACCCAAGAGCCCACAAAATCCAACCTTAATTTATCCCTCTGGCCCATGGCCCATGCGCCAAGCCCATACTTATTCCTTAATTTCAAAACATAAATATTTGATGTAAATTTATTTTGTAAGATTCTTATACAAAAATCAAGTATACATCTTTGTAACATGCCTAAAATACTAAGCCCACAATATTTATGACCTAAGCCTAACTGGCTCAGGACCATTAAACCAAGGTTTAATCCCACCTTGCTGTTCACCTAAGTAAAGCAAAAATAATAAACATTCAATAATAATAATAATAATAATAATAATAATAATAATAATAAATAGTAAAAGTACAACTATTAATAGTAGTAAATACTAATAATAATAATTACCTATGTTCATGCTGATGCTTACACTAGTATAAATTTATAATTAATGATTCGTTACTTCTATTACCACTAGGGGTGTAAAATGGACAAAGTAGTCCGTTGTTGTACGTGTCCGGCTCGATAAATGGTTCGACCGCGGACCGTCCGATTGATTAACGAATATAACTTGGACATTTTTTTTGTCCGTTTAAAAATCGGACCCGGACACGGTCATATCCATGTCCGATCTGAATTTGTCCGCAAACAGTCCGATAGTGGAGACTCATTTTGGTTTTGCATCAATTATGTCATATTATTTTGGTTTTGCATTAATTTGTTGTTGTTCGGTCTCCATTTTTGTTAACCTTTTACTATTGTTTGTTGTATTCTATAACCTTCAATTGTATTTTCTTTCAACTTGATTTTTTGTACCAACTATCAAGATATCTTGATAAAATAATAGCTTTTGGTAATATATTTCATTTGTCCACGGACCGTCCGATTGAATTAACGAACAGTAGTTGTCCGTGTCCGTCCGGCCCGAACTCGAACAGTGGACTGTCTGTGTCCGTCCGTCCGAATTTATTTTTATTTTCGAACCGAACACAGACAGTGGACTGTCCATGTCCGTCCAGCCCATTTACACCCCTAATTACCACCTTCCGCGTTTCCTGAGGACACTTATAATGAAACAACAACAAAAAAAAACGATAACAACAACACAACGCCCCATATGCAGCAGACAATTATGGTACCAATAATTTCCACCGAATAAATGAGAGAGAGAGTGTGTGTTAACTGAGACAAAACTCTCCTCCTCATCATCATCAGATGTGGAGACGGAAGAAGGAGAGAGGGAGCGAGAGAAGGGGCGGAGACTTACCAAGGAGAGTGGAAGACGAGGGCTCTCATCGGCATCCGCGGAGGGAAGCACCAGCGAGGGTGGCGCTGTGGTCAAGAATCAACAACACGCGCGATGACCCGAGAGCTCGGCGGCGGTGATCACCCCCTGCGGTCCCGCGCGGCGGTGTTTGCGGTTGTGATCGGTAGCGCGGTTGCCGTGGTCGCTGGCTCAGCCCGGAGGGGTCGACGTGTGGTGGTGGAGTGTGTGCTGGTGGTTCTGGCGGTGGGTCAATGGGAAGAACACGCAGGCATGTCGCACGAGTCGTACGACCAATGGCTGCCTCCACGAGAAGAGGGTTAGCTTGAGCCGGAGGGAGCGTTGTTAACACCATGGATGGCCTCAGGGACTGCCGCCAGAGTTGGCGCAGCGCTGCTGCACTGTCCGAAGCGCGTTACGGAGATGGAAGGTGGTTCAAACGAGGGCAGTCGGCGACCGGAGTGAGGCATGGGTGCTGAAATCGATGAAGAAGTGGAAGGAGGTGGGGACACTTGTGGCCATGGTGTGGTTTCGGAGGAAGGGGTTGCAATGGAGGATGCATTGTTGCGTCTAAGGAAGAGGAAGAGAAGGGAGGATTCTTAACATTGTGGCTAGGGTTGTTCTATCCTTTCCTATATGCTGCTACAACAGCCTACATATATGGTAGAGAGTTTGTGTTGGGCTAACTTAGGCCAAGGCTTTGGACTTGGGTTGAGCACAAGGGAAGGAGATGATTTACATTTCATAGATTTAAACCAATAAATAAGAGATTGATCAAATCTTAACCCATACTTGATCACAATAATATTATTCAAAATAATGTCTAATATTTTAAATAATACTTAAAGTATATTTCATAAAATCAAATATCCAAATATTGATACGAATGATTCCAATATTCTTAAATGTATATTTTCATATACAAAACCCATCTAAGATAATATAGCCATTAAGACTAAAGCCAATCAAATTTAGATTTGAATCTAAATCTAATAATTGCTCGCAATAAGAGATTATAGTATACTGATATTATCAATTTACTTGTAGGACGGATATCGTAATTATAAATCAAATAAATATTTAAGTTTAAATATAATACTTGATAGCAATACAAATTTGATTTGTCAAATATTATTTAAAATATATTGTATAAACTCAAATCTCTAAGATATAACATATAATTTATTAAATACAAAATCTTATTTGACAAATCTCTTTGTCAGTCAAAGGAACTTCAAAATAGGAATTTATTTGCTAACTAAAAATATTTAAACCAAAATTAAAATAAAACTTTTTAAAAAAAATCTGGGAAGTGGGCTCACAAATCTACCCACCTAAAAAGAAATTCGTCCTCGAATTTAAGAACTAATAGGATATACGGACTTGGTGGATCGGTAAAAAGATAGAAAATTAATGAGAAGAAAATATTGATTCAAGTAGATGAAAAGATAAGAAAAGTATTTATTGAGGATTTTGAGCAATTTAGGGTGGAAATAGAAGAAGGAAAATAGATATTGCTTGGTGTTGGAATCTAAGGCTATGGCCGTGAATCCTAAAATGCTAGAAAATGTTCTCAAAAAAAAAAAAAAAAAATCGACACAAAAGCTAAAAATAACCTCAAAGATAATTCCTCAATCGAAGGCTCTACCCACCTTAGAAATTTTCTTCCTCAAAGATAATTCCTCAATCGAAGGCTCTAACCCCCCCTACAGAACTGAACCTGTAAAAATCGACACCCTGCTTGATGGATTAGAGTCTCTTATGGATCGATCAAAACTCCTTCAAACCTGAATCATTTTTTATCAAACAAAATCCAACATGATCCTTATCTTATTCTCTTCCAAATAAACCTGAATCTATATTTAAATTACATTCAAAAACCGATCAAAAATTGGATTCAAAGTCTCCGATATATTGAGTTTTCCTTCGGTCCTCATTCAAACCTATGAGAAAACCTTCTCGATACCAACTCCAGCGCTACGCTGAAGAGTTCCCCCGATCCTCGGCGACTCCAGGCCACCACACGACGCCGGAGCATGGCCTGTTTGGCCGCCGCAGCCACTGAGACCGCCGGAACAAGGCCCTGTAGTCAGACAGAGTCAGCCCTGAGGTACGACACTTCTCGATCAAATTTCTTTTTGTACGCACAATCGAATTGATCTCAAGTAAATTGATTCTCTTAGAAGCCAATCTATCTATCCATCTCCGAATCCCTTCAATTGGGTTTTGATACAATCGATTAAACTGCCCAGGAACCGATACCAAAAATTGGTGGAAGACTGTTTCGATAAACAGTGTAGAACCAGTCCAAGTACCAAAGTTCGACGCCACTTTGCGATCAACATGTTGCAAGTTTTAACATTCTAATTTAACAATCTCATAGAAAACCAATAGGGCTTAAAAACACTTTTTATAGTTTCTGATTTCGTCAACTTTGCACCGAGAAAACAGATTTAGAAAATCCAAAAAATAGTTTTTTAAAGACTGTAGAAACTTAGAAAATCTCCCGAGACGGCATGCGTTCCGACAAAATAGGCTACATGGTCGTAACCCATGAGTATCGAAAGACGCGTATGGATGTTATTGACGTGTGAAATTTGACGGAACTCAATTTCGTTGTGTGTGCGCGACGAAATTGAGACGTATCTGTCGAGATATCCCGCATCGGCCTCTTTGCAAACTAGCCCATAACTTCATGCATGTTCGTCATCTCGAGATGAAACTTGCGCCAACAGGACTGTATCATTTTTTTGATCATGTATGTCAAGTTTGGTCTAATTCTGAGAAGGTCGACCGAAATACCCTTTTGGCGGGCCCACGACCCGATCCAATGGGCGAATTTATGCACGGCCCGCCGTAATCTAACTTTGGACATACGGTTAGGTTCATCTCATCAAACTGGACCCGTAGACATATAGTTTGACAAATTTAGAGATCGTAGATATTGACACGCTTTTTGATGCAAAACGGGTCCAACGACGGACATCGTTTTGACCTAAAATTATGATTTTGCTCCTGTGTCCAAAATTTGACTTTTTGACAGATGTTTTTAGACGTTTCATTAATACCAAACATATTGGTGATGCCTGTTTCAGCATCTGGAGACTGTCGTGCGAGTTGGACTTTTACGTGGTACACTGAGTGGTTGGAATTATCGGTTTCGCTAGCAAAGGATCTCAGACGAGTATATTTGTTGTTTGTTTTCGATATTGATCATTACTATATTTCATTGTTAGTCATTCTATATTTGATTCTTGTCTTTTTTATGTTTTTTCGTATTTCTTACCTGTAGAGTCGAAAAGGAAAAGTACCAATGATGTGTGATCTGACCTTATACATTGTAGACATCGTAGACATTGTTGACATCATAGACATTATTTATTTTATTGTAAAGTAGACATCGTAGACATTGTTTATTTTATTGCAAACTAGATATTGTAGGTATTGTTTATTTTATTGCAAAGTAGACATCGTAGACATAGTTTAGACATCGTAGACATTGTGGTGTAACTGTCCCTAGACCGATCACATATCAAAAAGGTACTTCAAACACATAGAAAGTATTTTCTTTGGTTTATTCATTTTCTATCTGTTTTTCTCATGTCTTTTTCCTAATTATTTCCAAATCATGTATTTAATGGCTAACCTCTGTTTTATAGTCATTATCATATATTGGAACTGCACTCAATGAATTGTACTCATTCCATTCCTGACTAAAAACCAACATTTTTCAGGTTAGCCGCGACTACGCTTAGCACTGGGGAGAAGGGTGTACTTGCAGGCCAAACCTATAAACTAGTTAGGTAGTAGAGTATTTATTCAGTTGTTCTTTATAAATTGAGACATTGTACCTTGTATCAAATATAAATATTTGAATATTGTAATTTAATTTAGTTATTGTGAATGAGCATTTATTGTGATTGTGAGAATTGTGGTCTAGACAATGTTCTACCGCCAACTCTACGGTGTAGGCTGGCTTGCGCGCGTACTCGTATCCCAAAAGCGGGTGTAGGGCGTGACACATCTGTCATGGATTCATACAATGCTCGACTTATGGCATTGGAGCAGATATATCCTCCTGGCCCGTCGACATCGACACTGACTCCATCGATTGTACTGCCTCCTCCATCGGTATCGGTAACGCTTTCACATGAGCAGTATGAGTTCCTTCTATCCCAGATGTACGGCAGTGCTCTTCCTCATGGTCCTTGATTGGATAGATTTTTTTTGTTACTTGTGTGTTGGGCCATTATTGGGTCTTGATGTGTTTATTTCAGACTTCTAGTGACATTATTTAATGTCATATGACATCTATAACTTTCTTGATTATATGTGAGTTTATATTATTATTTATATTGACTATATGTATTTTTACCGATCTAGTGTGTTCCATCAAAAAGGTTGGCAAACCCATGGAATTCACCGAAGGGTTGCTCTGGGTCTACTTCTTTATAAGCTGTGATTTTATAACTGCAAACATATTTTATAAATTGTGATGGTATAAACTGCTTTCTGTTTTTTCAATCTTTTTGCAGTTTAGTAACGTCTAGCGATGTTCTGCAACGTCCAACGATGTACTATTACGTCGCTAATCATGTATCAGAATGTCACTAGTATGTATCATCGACGCCGCTAATGTCGCTAATATGCGGACATGGTAAAGTTTACCACTTTGACACTTTTCTCGCAAAATATCACTAATATTGTCGCTAATTACAAAATAATCAGCGATCTGTTTAGCAACGAAAATTGACATCGATGACTAGCAAAGGCATGCAGCTAAAAGTTGCTAAATTCAAAAAATTCTACGTTGTTAGGTAGTCGCTAAATGACGTTGTTATAGCGACGAATAACGATGTTTTTCGTCAGCCACCATGGAAAATGCGACAACAACAAAAGGTCGTTAGTTACTTCACTGATTTAATTTAGCGACGTATTTTGGGCATACTAGCGACTTTTTTTGCATCGCTAATATGTCTTATATTGGTAGTGGCGGTTAATGACGAAGTCATCCGGTTTGTCAGGACGGACCCCATATCAATAAATTTCAGTGTTTGGAAACTGTTTTTCCTCCTCGATTTTCAACCTAACTTTTAACTACTAAATAGTTTACAATAACTAAAAGTATCTAGTGGTTTTTTATGTTCATATTCTCTACAGGCATGTTCAATTAGAGTTCATAAATATGGATAACCCTAACAGATAATAGCCTTCCAATTTAGGGTTTCAGATTACATAAATTGTCGGTTGCGAAGAGGTATCATGTGGTTTTTTCCTAATTTTTATGGGAAATTTTTGGAAAATTAGCTTAAAGGGTTTTGTAGATGATTATATTGGCTATCCATTGTTATAAACAAGTTGAAGTTTGGCCAAACAGGTTGGGAGAAAAAGATCAGAGAAGGAGCGTACCCCAATTGACTCAAAACAGAGTTCCTCTGTTTTCCAGCGGCCTTTCCGGCGGCTGCAACGGCTGCAGCTGTACTCCGACGAATTCATGGTTTGGGAAGTTTGTGAGATCATGTCAAGCCTGTAGGATCGACTTAGGACTTCTCGAGATGGTATCTCATGGTCTTCTTTCAAGAAAATTTCCATCTATCCCGTATAAATATTTACACAAATTTAAATTGATTTTCGATCAAATTTGTGTTAGATTTAGATTAGGATTTGATCTAATCGGAAGAGAACAGGATGCGGATTCAAATAGGATTTAATTAGATTCAATTTGGTTCAGATTTGGAGTTTTTTTGTTCGGGAAAAAAGTTTAACAGGGGAATACTCTGTTGGCGCTCACGGAAGATATTAAGATTTCTGTCTCGCAAGATACTAAACTTTCGCAAGATTTTCCTTTTATTATTTCATTTACTGTTTATATTTTTTTTACAGTTTATATATATATATGTGTGTGTGTGTGTGTGTGTGTGTGTGTGCACGCGTCTCGGGGTTGGCCCCTCCGCCTCTGGCTCCTCGCCGTCGGGGATTGGCCCTTTGCCGTCGCCGTGGCGTTGCTCGGTGCCGCCGTCGGGGATTGGCCCCTCCGCCTCTGGCTCCCCACCTCGCCGCCGGGGATTGGCCCTTCGCCGTCGTCGTAGCGTTGCTCAGGGCCGCTCCCGGCGTGGTGTCCCCCTTCCTCCCTCTCGCTGGCATGCGAGCGGGACTCCCGAGGGGCCTTCTAGGGCAGTGCCCCCTCGGGCCCCTAGCCTCTTCGGGTCTCGCGCTTCGGGCCACGCGCCTCTCTCGGTAAGCGTGGGCTAGCCAGCTGTCCGTTTGTTTGTTTTCTGTTTGAATTTGAACGGGTTCCCGCCTGTGGGGCCCGGACTGTGAACCGTTCTCTTTTCAATAAAATTGCTTTTCGTTTAATATATATATATATATATATATATATATATATATATATATATGGGACGACTCCGATGAGAGGTTGCTGCACATGCGGGGGTTACGTGCCCGCGGGATGGCAAGGCAGCGACGGTGGGTATATATATATATATATATATATATATATATATATATATATATATATATATATATATATATATATATATATATATATATATATATATATTTAGACTATATATATATATATATATATATATATATATATATATATATATATATATATTTAGACTATATATATAGTCTAAATATATATATATATATAGACTATATATATATAGTCTAAATATATATATATATATATATATATATATATATATATATATATATATATATATATATATATACGTACTTTGTACGTATCTTAATTAGAATATCATAAGATCAGCGACCTTTTTTTCAGGTGACTATTCATATGTCTGAGCTTTCTTTTTACAATGCTGATTCTATGTACGAATTTTATTATCATTGGAACATGAAGAATTTTATTTTCTATTCAAAATAATAACCTTTGAAAAATGGTAAGGACAAAAAGATTTATCATTATTGGAACATGAAGAGTTGTATGAAAGGAGGAGACTTTATAGCATGCAAAGTTTATTACTTTTACTATTAAACATAAATGACATGCAAGTTAACACAATAACATTATGTTTATAGAATACTAAAAGGTATTTTAGGAATTCAAAAGTTTTACCACCAGCTTTTACTATTTTATATATATATATATATATATATATATATATATATATATATATATATATATATATATATATATATATATATATATATATATATATATATATATATTAGGGTTGTGCACAATTAAGTCAAACCGACCAAATCGAACCAACCCAAACAGAACCGATTGGTTTTAAACCGAACCGATGGTTTGGTTGGTTTGGTTGGGCTTCAATTTTTTCAAAATTGGCCAGTTCGATTCGGTTCACGGTTTGGTTATGCCAAAAACCGTCTAAACCGAACCGAACCAAATCCTTATTAAATAATTAGGGTTGGTCGGTTGGGTATGGGTTCATTGGGTTGTATTATACCGATTTTGTTCATTTATTCACATAACATCCATTTATCAAGTTGAAGTTGAAAGAACACTCTCTCTCTCTAGTCTCAAAGAGGAGGCTCCTATTATTTTCTAATTGCTCATGTGCACATGAAAGGGGCTTTTGGTTGAATGTATATGATTTTTTTTATATGTATAATTGGCATTTTTCTTCACCTGCAAAGTGCAAGTTGAATTGAAGCTGCTGAATTGTATTTACTGTTGCAAAGTACAAGTTGACTGAGGTTTCACAAAAAAACATATAGTCCATTTTTTATGTGATCAAAACCGACCAAGTCGAACCGATCCAAACCGAACCAAATCGGTCGGTTTCAAAACCGAACCGACCATTTGGTTGGTTTGGTTCGGTTTTGTTTATTTTCAAACCGATTAACTTCGGTTCGACTTCGGTTGGGACCAAATAGGCCGATATATATATATATATATATATATATATATATATATATATATATATATATATATATATATATATATATATATATATATATATATATATATATGAGGAAAATGTACCTAAGGTCGACCTCATTTTTCTCACTTTACAACATTTTTTTCTTGAATGTTTTTTTATGGGATTGATCTACACCTTAGTGATTGGCAACATACCAAATTTCAAGTGATTATAATATTGTTTAGCCCCCTATCTATCCCTTGCAAAATCGACGGTCTAAAACTTTGCTGCTACACCGTCGATTTTGCAAGGGATAGATAGGGGGCTAAACAATATTATAATCACTTGAAATTTGGTATGTTGCCAATCAATAAGGTGTAGATCAATCCCATAAAAAACATTCAAGAAAAAATGTTGTAAAGTGAGGAAAATGAGGTCGACCTTAGGTACATTTTCCTATATATATATATATTATATATATATATATATATATATATATATATATATATATATATATATATATATATATATATATATATATATATATATATATATATATATATATATATATATATATATATATATCAGTCGAGCTAGACGTGCTGCTTATATATATATATATATATATATATCAGTCGAGCTAGACGGGCTGCTTATATATATATATATATATATATATATATATATATATATATATATATATATATATATATATATATATATATATATATATATATATATGTGTGTGTGTGTGTGTGTGTGTGTGTGTGTGTGTGTGTATGTGTGTGTGTGTGTCTCAAACCCTAACCCTAACCCTAAATCATCCACCCCTCCTTCCTCTCCTCTTCCTACTGCACCCCTACCTACCGCCGCTGCCGCCGTGCACAACCACTGTCTTGCGCTCCTACGCACACGCGACCCCGCGTGTGCAGCAACCTCTCTTCGGAGTCGTCCCCATACGCGTATGTTCGTTCAATTGGCGATCCACCACTTCCAGCGTGATCTCAGTAAGATTGTCTACCACTATGTCGAGACAAACAATTTTACCATGGAGGCTTGTAAGGCAGCTCCCACCCCAGAAAAATCGAACAAAGGAAGTACTAAAGAGGTCTCGGCCATGACCACTAGGTCAGCCACGAAACTCAAAAAAAAATCTCCAAAACAGCAACCCCAATGCTTAACATCCTATCTTGGAATGTTAGGGGCCATCCCAATAAACCCACCTTGAGAAGATTAATCAGTCTCAAGAAAATTCACAGAGTTGACATCCTTGTGATCATAGAACCCAAAATCCCCCCAAGCAAGCTCAGATCCATACAATTGCAGTTAGGCTTCTCCTCGGCTATAGTCGGCTGTCATGATATCTGGATCCTTTCCACTAACGAAGTGAGGATCAGCACCATTCACGACTCGAGATAAGCCCTCTCATGCTGGGTGGAACATCCCATGCTCGACTCTCGTGCCCTCTTATCTGCCGTGCACGGTAGCTGCCACATCTCCAAGCGCAGACAGGTATGGGAATACCTACAGAACACCCAACTTAACCATAGCAATCTCCCTTGGCTATGCGTCGGAGATTTCAATGTTATCACTTGCAGGAAAGAAAAGTCGGGAGGTCGCCTCCCCCTTCCCGTTTGCCATCCACGACTTCACTAACTTCATCTTTAACGCCCACATGTCTTCCTTCAGTTCAACGGAAGCGCATTCACCTGGTGCAACATGCAAGAAGGTGAACAAAGGCAATACTTCCGTCTGGACCGCGCCCTCATCAACTCGAAGTGGTTCGACCTGGAGATCATCTCCAACCGCTCACACCTCAATGCGACCAAATTGGACCACTCACCCCTCCTCATCAAAATTAGCAACAAATCAAACCAAATTAATAAAAACTTTCGCTTTCTCGACTTCAAGAGCCACCACCCACAGTTCAAGAACATCGTCGCAACCGCTTGGAGCAGAGCTGACACCCTCGACCCCCTGGCCCGAGTAGCAAACAAACTCAAGGCGACTAGGAAAGCTCTCACCATTTGGAGTAAGGAAGTGTTCGGGGACATCTTCCAGGACGTCCTCACCGCTGAGGATGATATTACCCGCGGTGAAGTGCTACTCGCCTTGGACCAATCCCCAGCCGCACGGACCTTCCTGATCCTAACCAGAGCATTGCTGAAGTTCAGATTAAAGGTTGAGACCAAATTCTGGAAACAGAAAGCAAGGCTGAATTGGGACAGTGAGGGAGACAAAACACCAACTACTTCCACGCATGTATCAAGGGCGCAGACAGCAACTCAACATCCACCATATTACAGATGAGAACAAGAACATAATCAAAGATCAACGAGGCATCCAACCGACTGTAGCTGACTAAAGAAGCCATTCTTAGGGACGAGGAATTCCTTGAGGTGTTCCCTCGTCTGATTGACAATGAAGACAACCACCGACTGGAGCTCATACCCTCTGAACAAGAGGTCAAAGACGTTGTGTGGGCCCTCGACGAACACAGCGCACCTGGCCCCGACGGATTCAATCGTGTATTCTTCAGATTATGCTGGGATATTATCAAGTCGGGCATCCACGAGGCGGCCATCACTTTTTTCCAAGGATCTAGGTACCCCAGATCTATTTCCTGTGCTAATCTGATTCTCATCCCCAAACAGGAAAATCCGAAAACCTTCAAAGACTTTCGCCCTATAAGCCTATGCACCATCATGAACAATATCATCTCCAAGATTATTGCCAACCGCATGACCGAGATCCTCCCTAAAATTATTTTTGAAGAGCGGAGTGGCTTCGTTCACAGACGGAACATAATAGACAACATTCTTATGGCTCAAAAAATGGTCACAAGAATGAAACTACCAGCTAGAGGTGGGAACATCGCTATCAAACTGGAAATGGAGAAAGCATATGATAGGTTGGACTGGCAATTCATGATTTGGGTTTTCAGGGCCTTCGGGTTTTCGGAAACCTGGTCTCCACGGTTATCAACGGTCAAGTTGAAGGATTCTTCAAATCTAGCCACGGAGTCAGACAAGGAGATCCTTTATCCTCTACCATCTTCATCATAGCAGCAGAAGCTTTGAGCATAAACCTTATCAGAATGGTAGGCACCCCGATCTTCCAGCCTTTTCACACATACAGCGGTTGCCCGATCATTACCCACCCGGCATTTGTAGACTATATTCTCATTTTCTTCTCTGGGGACGTTGGATCCATAGAGGTTGTCCATAACACGCTTCAGAAATACACCAGATGCTCCGGCCAGTGTGTCAATCCCAACAAGAGTGTCAACTACGTCCACCATAAGACCAACAGAGACCATGCATCCACTCTTTCCAACATTACTTCCTTCGCTGTCGCATATCCACCTTTCTCCTACTTAGGGTGTCCGTTAGTGTACGGAAGATCCAACACGGGCATCTTCGAAGGGTTGGTGGACAAAATTAGGAGAAAACTAGAGGGGTGGCATAACTCAACTCTATCGTCGGGCGAAAAGATTATTCTGATTCAACATGTTCTCTCCTCCATCCCCATATACACCTTAGTCGCATGCTCTCTCTCTCTCTCTAAGAAGGTCCTCACCTCTATCAAAAACCTCTTTTCCAACTTATTTTGGGGCCACAGTGACGGCAAGGACAAACACCATTGGGCGAGTTGGAATACCATGGCCAGACCCACCGACGAGGGAGGTCTGGGTTTTTGTAAGTTGTCGCACGTCGTCGACGCCTTCTCGATGAAGTTATGGTGGAAACTTCGATTCAGCCGTTGCCTCTGGACGCGGCTCATGAAGGCCAGATATTTCAAACATATTTACACATCCAACGTTGTCTCCAACTGCAGATCCACAGCGTCCTAGAGGCGCATCCTTCACGGACGCAGCAAAGCCGAGCCCATGATCCGTCTCGAGCTGGGCTCAGGTGAATCATCCATATTCTTCGAACGTTGGGACGGGGAGGACCTCCACCCCCAACTTCCGACAGCACCTTCCAACAGTAAGATCAGATAGTTGTGGGATCACTCGGGTGACTGAAACCGGAAGATGATTCAAGAATGGGTTGGTGAGGATGCAGCAGTTACGCATCTCGGTGCCGGTCTGAAGATCAATATGGAACACGACGTCCTACGGTAGTTTGTTGAGGCCAGCAGATCCTTTACGATCGCCTCGGCCAGAAGGGTTGCGCGCGGTAGTGGGGTGCCCTCCCCCATCCTGAGACCGTTCTGGGAAGCTTGCATCCCAAAAAATAGCCTGTCCTTCTGTGGAGAGCCTTTCACAGGAAGCTCCCCACTGATGACGCACTCAATACCATTGGATTCAGTCTAGCATCTGCGTGTCATTGTTGTACGGAGAAACAACAAGAAACGATAGAACACATCTTCTACGATCTTCTAGCCAATTGGGCTAATGCCTCCCACGACCACCAGATCGTCGCATCCGCCATCACATGAGTCATCTAGAAGAACCGAAACAAATTCAGATATGAGGGCCACCAGTACTCGTACGACCAACTCATCCGCGAGGATCTCCGGGAAACTCTTAAAGTCAGCAGACAATGCAAGTACGGCCTCGAGGTCTTCTGGCAGTCTATGCTCCCTTTATTTTAGACATTGTTCCTTCTTTCTCGTCGCTTTTCTTTTTGTTAGCGCTTACTTGTAAAGGCTTCGGCATTTTGTGCCTTCTTACGAATAAAATCGGCAGGTTTTGCTATATATATATATATATATATATATATATATATATATATATATATATATATCACTACCAAAATATGTTGTTTTAGCGACGGCCACATCCGTCGACCATCCGTCGCTAATACGGCCAAATATTCGACGGTAATCCGTCGGTGATTTGTCGAAAGTCCGTCGCTAATTTCGACAAAAAAATCCGTCGCTAAATAGCCGAAGTTAAAAATCCATCGTTAAAATAAAATTCGTCGCTAAATAGCCTATAGGTAAGCCTACCTATACCAATACAACACTAAATAGCTTGCATACTTGGATTGTTACATTGCATTCATATTTCACTACATTGTATTATCTAACATGCATACCTATATTGAATTATACATATATATATATATATATATATATTTATATATATATATATATATATATATATATATATATATATATATATATATTACAGAGATAGAGAGGGGGTGATGAGTGGCATAGCTGTGTGTGTGTATCATAGCAGTAGGGGTTCAATGTGTTAATGGCAAAATGGAAAGTGTCACCACAACCTGCTGCGCGACCCGCTGCCCCGACCCGCTGCGCCTGATGTTTGGAGACAACCAAGTCGAGATACTAAAAGTAGAAGATCGACAAGAGGTGGCCAAGCTGGCATGAGAAAGTCTAACCAAGATACAACTTGGGCTCGCAGTTCAGCTAGGGCTGGAACAACCCTCCGTGGAGCCAAATCCAGCACAAGTAAAGTTAGCTAGAGTGTCCGGTCCTCAACTAGCTCTCGGTTGGGAGGGAAGAAAGGAAAATCAAGTTCTAACAAGGCAGATTCGCAGTTGCAGGTAATTGGTGTTAAAAACTATTATTACCACTTTATTTCATCCAGCTATTAGAACAGCATTGTGACTTTGATAGTTATACCCATTTTAGAATATCTGATATTCTAAATAAATAATGTGTTATCTAGTTTGAGCTGATAATTCTAGCCTTCTATCATACCTACTGCAGGTATTGCTACATCAATTCCTACTGCAGTTGATACACACATTCCTAACACCCTTCCTACGTTGTTGCACAAACCTGCATTGTCTTCCCAAATCTGTTGCTGCCAGCGTACACTAAACCCGACGACCCGCCGCCCCCCTCACCCCGGACCCCCTGCCCCGACCCGCTGACCCCCGCCACCCACAACCCCCGCAGCCCCCGCCGCCCCAGCAGCCCCCAACGCCCACGTCGCCCCCGCAGCCCCCAACGCCTCCGCCGACCCCGCAGCCCCCGACGCCCCCAGCACCCCCGCAGCCCCCGCTTCCCCCGCAGCCCCCGATACCCCCGCCGCCAATGTAGCCTCCGACGCCCCCGCTGTGCGCCCCAATGCCACCCACAACCCCGTCACCACGAGAGAAAGAGAGAGAGAGAGAGATTTACCTGGAGAGAGAGAGAGCTGCCGAAGAGAGAGGGGATCGCATTTGGGAGAGAGAGAGTCGTCGGATGAGAGAGAATAAGAATTTGGGATAATGCAAAATTCCTTCCGTCGTTTTAATTTAAGTTCGGGTCGTACATTTAGCGACAGACTTGCGACGGATATTATCCGTCGCTAGTCCGACCCTATACTAATAAAACTTCCGACGGATATTCCGTCGCTACGTAGTCGTAAATTTGTTCCGCCATTTTTTCAACATTTCCTGCCAAATAATCGACTACGCAGCGACGGTTCTAAATCCGTCGCTATTTCTCCGACACCGTAACGACGGACTGGCGACCTTTTCTCACCCTTAAAATAAAAATAAAAAATTATCGGCTTATCGTCGGTAATCCGTCTGTGATTTGTCGAAAGTCAGTCGCTACCTACGACGGATAAAATCCGTCGCTAAATAGCCGTCGCAAATTGACTGTATTCTGGTAGTATGTATGTATATATATATATATATATATATATATATATATATATATATATATATATATATATATATATACACACACACACACACACATATAGCCCGTTGGGAACGGCGAGGCATTCTGGCGTAGTGACGCGGGTTCGAGCCTCCATTGAGGCACGCCTCCATTAAGAAGTGGACACCAAATATATATTTATATATATATATATATATATATATATATATAATATAAAAAAATATATATATATATATGAAAAATTCTACAATACATCCCATGTAAAAACTTGTATCGATACATCCCAAAACTGAATCATTGGATGTTGATCCAATGGTTCAGATTAAAGCCAAAGTCAAAGTAACAGGTAAAGTCAAAGTAAACACCTTTCACAATTTCCAATGCATTTTTAATGCAATTGTTTGGGATGTATTGATACATCCCATGTATATATATATATATATATATATATATATATATATATATATATATATATATATATATATATATATATATATATATATATATATATAACCAAAGCCCGTGGACAAAGCCGCCAAGCCGGCCTTGGCTCGAGAGCCGTGGCCACCGCCACCCAGCCGCTCTCGTGCGGGTTCGATCCCAGGACCTCATCCCACCGTACCAACGGTCTTATCGGTACACTACCGTGCCATTAGCATATATATATATATATATATATATATATATATATATATATATATATATATATATATATATTCTACTATATAATAGGAAAACTTAGATGGTGAAACTTTTGAATTCCGAAAATACCCTTACATACTTATACTAATTAAAAATAGTTTATTAATTTTAATAAGGACAACTTAGTAATTAGAAAGACTATCCTTTGTTCTTCCTAAAGAATCTTCCTAAACTAATTAAGAAATGTTAAAATACGTGCAAGGAACGTGCACATATGCTAGTATATATATATATATATATATATATATATATATATATATATATATATATATATATATATATATATATATTTGGAAGGGGGGGTTCGACTCCTGGGGGCTAGGAAGGTGGATATATATTTGGAGTCGGACGGCTTGTTCTTAGGGGGCTAGGAAGGTGGATATGTAGGTAGAATATATATATATATATATATATATATATATATATATATATATATATATATATATATATATATATATATATATATATATATATATATGAAAATAAATGGCTAAATTCCCCCCTTCTTCCAGCTTCACCCCCCTCTCCCTGTCACCACCATGGCCCCATCTTCCCTCCTCGACGTCGCCCTCGCGCCAGCCGCAGGTAGTCGTGCTTTCCAACCAACCCTCACCGGCGCACGCCTCTCTCCGTCTTCCAGCCGCAGGCGGAGATGACGCTTCCGCCATCCTTATCTCTCCCGGTCGAGGCCTCTACGGCAGCCACCCCCCCAGTGTCCTCCCCATCCATCCTTGGCGCTCCCTCCTCCCTCGAATGGACGGATAAGCATCTTGCCCTCCTAGGGCGCTGGTGGGCACGGTCTCACCCGAACGCCGCCCCTCCTCCGGCGTCGTCGCCCGTCCGCCCCTCGCCTCTTCTGCCAGCAACATCCCCAGAGAAGGACGCTGTGCTCGAGGCCCGGCCCGGCCCTCCCAGCCTCATCGAGTCAGTCCTCCCCTCCTCGTCTGACCTGAGCGAGGCTGCCCCTTCATCAGTCATAACGGCCGGAGCCGTTGGCCTAGCTGCCTCGCCCACCCCTTCCAGCCTCGTCGGGTCGGTCCCTCCTCTTCGTCTGACCCAAGCGAGGCTATCCCTTCATCAGTTGTAACGGCCGACGCCGTTAGCCCAACTGCCTCACCCACCCCAGCATCGGGCTCTGCTTTGACGCCACGCCCGATAGTGGTTGCATCCGCCATCTGCTTGCTCCCTTCGGGTAGCGTGACGGCACATGTACCAGGCACAGGACTCGAGAACCAGCTGTCCTTTTCCCTTGCCATCCTTCGAGGCTCCTGCTCCCTTTTCTTCCCTCGGGCAGCGTGCAGAGCTGCACTGGCGTAACCCCCCTAGCGCTCAGTTCTCACGGGCTTCCTCACTGGGCGCCAGCTGGCAACCCCCTGGCGCACCCTACGGATTGCACCCCATGTCCCTTTCCAGGTGAGGCAGGGGCTCACGTGGTGGGCCGCCCCCCTTAATCCTCGGGCACACGTGTCCCCCCATGGCGCAACCGGCGTATGGAGCCGGTTATTCTCGTCCATTGGCGTACGCACTGTCCTTTCCCCATGCCATCCCCCGAGGCTCATATTCTATTTTCTCCCCCTCGGGCGACGTGCAGAGCTGCAATGGCACAACCCCCCACCTTGCGCACAGTTCTCATGGGCTTCCTCACAAGGCGCCAGCTGGCAACCCCCTGGCGTAACCCACGGATTGTGCCCCATGCCCCTTTCCAACTGAGGCAGGGGCTCATGTGGTGGGCTACCCCCTTCCTTCTTGGGCACACGTGTCCCCCCATGGCGCAACCGACGATAAGAGGTGGTTATTCTCGCCCGTTGGCGCACGCGATGACTTTTGCCCCCTCTCATGTGTCAACCAAAGGTGCAACCAGCGTCTGTTGTTGGTTCTCATCGCCCTTTGGCGCACGCGACGACTTGCGCCACCACTCTGGCGCAACCCGCGACAGGTGGTGGCCCTCCTTGCCCCTCGACACACGTGATGACTTGCGCCAGCCTTGTAGGCCAGGCGCCTCCTAAAGCGATCCCGCTCCCCCCCGACGAATGCCGCTACTCTCCCCGGCCTTGTCGGCATTGCTCACCTCAACGCCCCTCTGGCGCTTGGTGTAACACCGTCACTCACGTTCCCTCCCTCCTGTCATGCGTCTTTTGGTGCTGGCTCTACCCCGACGACATCCATCCCCTCTTCGACGCCAACTTCTGTTGGTGTTGCCCTCGTGGGCCTGCCGTACACACTTGCTTCTTCGGTGGCATCTCCGTCCTCCGGTCGCCCTAGACAGCGTGCCAACCCCGTGACGCCCATCACTTCCCCCCCCACTAGAGTGCATGTGTCGTCCCCTCTAGACCCTGTGCACCCCGTTGGCCACACCTTTTCCGTCATTTCTGGGCACTCCTCCACATCGGACAATCCCTGTGTAGTGGTCCCACCCGGAGACACCTCTCACTCGGCCATCTCCAGTGCGGTGGTCCCCCCTCGTGCTCCCTCTTACGCTGAGGCTCTCCGGCCAGATCGTGGGTAGCACTTACCCCCTCCGGTGGTAGAGATTCAGCTTCCGGACGTACAATTCTCGCCACCTATCGTCGTCTATCCCATCCGAGTCCCCTTCGTCGCGTTGGAAATCTTCTCCCTATCCTCCTCCTTCACTAAGACGTTTGTCCTCAAATTCGGATCCGGATGCCCGCAAATCACTATAGTCATGGAAGCTGTCGTAAGGTGGGGCCTCTCCGCAGCATACCGGGTCGCTCCGCTTGACCCCAAGCACATGTTCCTCCACCTTTTATCCGAACCGGACTATTCATTAGTCCAGGCCAAGGGCACTTCCAGAATCGGCACACAAACCGTTAAAATCATCAAATGGTCTCCTAACTTCAACCCTAAAGTTGACTCGACAATCATATCCACATGGATCACCCTTCCTAACCTTTCCCTGTTTTGCTTCCCCGCGGCTGCCCTCAAACGGATAGCCAGCTCCTTTGGGACCCTGGTAGCTATCGCAGAAGAAACTCGCAACCTCTCCAAGTGCAACTACGTGAAGATATATGTGGAGTTAGACCTCGCGAATGACCCTCCCAAACTTATAGAGATCGAGCTCGGAGATCAAACACACCACCAACCGCTGATTTATGACAACAACATCATCTTTTGTAACACTGCCAGATGAGCGATCATTTCATACAACACTGCTTCCGTGCCCACCCCGAGCTAAAGAAGTCTAGCCTGCGCTACCCGCGTGCCCCGGCTGCTCACCGTGACCCTGACACTGTCAATCAGACTTCGTCTCCCAATCCTACCCTTCCGATCAACGGTCCAACACTACTGCCTTGCTCCCGTCCGACCATCATGACTAGCTCCGCTATCGTTCCATTCAACCCACCTGTTATCTCACTCAACAATTCTTTTGAACTTCTCACATGCATCACTCCTGACAGTGCTCCCGATAACTTAAGTGAGCCCTCTTCGTCCATCCCCGGCGGAGACGTCCAGCCAGATTCCCCTAAGCCCAGCTGTTCTGCCAAACGACATAACCCCCCTCACACACATAACCCAGGCGTCGACATCGCTCCCACCGTTCTACCCCACATCTTAACCCACAACTTATCTGAGTTCATAATCCCCCTCCCGTGGACTCTCACTCTCTCCCTCTTACCACCTGCCGCCCGCATCAGTCTTGAGAGGTTCAGACGGAGAGCCACCCTGAGTAGTATACTAAACCCCGGCTTCTCGACGCTCATCCAACCCGTCTCACATACGAGCCGACAATTCCCTCGACAGATGCTGGTCCCCCTCGGTACCCTCCCTCTCACAAAGCGGACGTTCAACCCAGCTTCAACCCCACTTTAACAGGCAGGTTCTGGCAAGCCAAGGAAGCGGGTTTCCTAGACCGTGGCAATCCCTTATGCGCCTTTAAAGAATATGAAAAATATTTTACTACCTCCTTGACAGATGTCAATGGTAGCAGCAAACCCGGCTGGACTAGCAATGCTGCCAGAGTCAACGGGTCCACCATCACACCCACCAAAAAAACCTCCTTTAAGAAGAACAAAAACAAACAAAAGCAGTAGATGGCTAAGACAACAAGGTCCACTATGAAGCTTAATCACCTCCCTCCCACTACCACATCAAATGCTTAACATCATCTCATGTAACGTGAGAGGGCTTGGAAACAAACCGACGCTGAATAGAATCCTCAGCCTCAAGAAAACTAATCGAATTGACCTCTTAATCATTATTGAACCAAAAATTCCTCAAAGAAGAATCAAATCCACTCAACTCAAGCTAGGATTCCCTCATGCCATCACAGGATGTAATGACATCTGAATTTTTTCGCACCAGAATTCAAATTTGGCACCATTAAAGACTCGCCTCAGGCTCTTTCTTGTTGGGTTGAACATCCGGTCCTCAAGTCCTGCTCTATCATTTCTGCCGTTCATGGAAGTTGTGACATCACCGAGTAAAAATTGCTTTGGAAAGACCTGTTGGGAGCTGCATTACCATACCAAGGTCTCATGTGGCTCTGCATCGGAGATTTCAACACGGTGTCCTGCTGAGAGGAGAAATCTGGTGGCCGCACGCCCCACAAGCCAGCGATGGACGATTTCAACAACTTCATCTTCTACGAAAACTTAACCCCCATCCCCTTCCACGGCAGCGCATTCACCTAGTGCAACATACATGAGGGTCATCGATGACAGTACTCCCGTTTGGATCGGGCGATGATTAACGACAGTTGGTCTGCCATGGGCCTGATCACAAACCTCTCATATCTAAACTCCACTGAATCGGACCACTCCCCTCTTCTCATCACGATCAGCAACAACCACACCAGCTCTAAAAAAGCATTTCGCTTCCTCGACTTCTGGTGACATCACCCCCAATTCCAGAACGTCGTGGCCTCCGCTTGGAACTCCATTTCGGAACTTGACCCCCTGGTTCGGATGACGGCTAAACATAAAGCCACTCATAAGGCATTAACATACTGGAGCAAAGAGGCTTTTGGAGACATCTTCTATGCAATTAAGGTGGCGGAGGACGACGTCACTCGCGCTGAGACCTCGTTTGCCATTGACAGATCTCTTTCTACTCGTGCCTCGATCAACCTTGCCAGAGCGCTTCTTAAATCTAGGCTGAAAGTGGAAACGGAATTCTGGAGACAAAAAGTCAGATTGACCTAGGACACCGATGGTGACCGGAATACCAGGTTCTTTCATGCGTGTGTCAAAGGCCGCAGAAATAAATTAAAACTACACCGAATTTATGACGACAATGGCGCCCTAGTGGACGACCAGGAAGGTATTCAGGCTACGGCGGAGAACTTCTACTCTAACCTTTTCACTAAAGTGCCTGTCATTAAAGACATTGCGCTCCTTTCCGAAATCCCATCCCTCATCAGCGACAGCGAGAATGAGACCCTGTTGGCTACTCCATAGGAGAAGGAGGTCAAGGCGGCTGTCTGGTCCATAAATGAACACAGTACTCCGGGGCCTGATGGCTCCAATGGCATCTTTTTCAGAGCTTGTTGGGACATCTTAAAAACTGACTTATTGGAGGCCATTATAGCTTTTTTTCAAGGGGCAAGATATCCCAATTCCATTTCTTGCGCCAACATCATCCTTATCCACAAGAAAGACAACCTGGAAACCTTCAAAGACTTCCGTCCTATCAGCCTTTGCACCTTCACCAACAAGATCATATCGAAGATCGTTGCCAACCGGATGTCCAATCTCCTTCTCAAGATCATCTTCGAAGAGCAAAGTGGGTTTGTTAAAGGCCGAAACATAACTGACAACATTCCACTCGCACAAGAGATGATCATATGTATGAAGTTCCCGTCCAGAGGGAGGAATGTTGCCATCAAACTGGACATGGAGAAGGCATACGACCGCCTGGACTGGCAATTCACGATTTGGGTCTTCAGGGCTTTCGGCTTCTCCGAATCACGGATTGACATCATTTTCAGATCTATCAGCAATGTATGGTTTTCTATCGTCACCAATGGCCAGGCAACAGGGTTCTTCCAATCTACTCGCGGGGTAAGACAGGGGGACCCCCCTCTCTTCCACCATTTTTATCATTGCGGCAGAAGCTCTCAGCAGAAGCCTCAATAACATGTCCAGAATGCCCGATTTCCACCACTTCCACACCACGACTGGCTGTCCACTTATCACACACCTGGTGTATGCTGACGACATCCTTATCTTCTCCTCTGGAGACAGCAGATAGATCGAGGAGGTTTTGAGTACGATCGCGAGATACACCACTTGCCCCGGACAGTGCGCCAATAACAACAAGAGCGTCATCTATACCCATCACAAAGCTGACTGAACCCGCTCAGCCCTGCTCTCCAACATAACCTCGTTCGACACGGCCTACCCACCTTTCCTTTACTTGGGTTGCCCGCTAGTGTACGGTAAGTCAAACTCGGGAATATACGAGCACCTTGTAGACAAGATCTGCAAACTGATCGCAGGATGGCACAACACAACATTATCTCCAGGGGGCAAGATGATCCTTATCAAACACGTGCTCTCTTCCATCCCGTTGTACACCCTGGCCGTCTGCTCCCCTCCCAAGAAGGTCTTCCACTCTCTTGAATCCCTCTTCGCCAAGTTCTTCTGGGGTCAATACGACGGTAAGGACAAACACCACTGGGTCGGTTGGGATACCATAGCCAAATCTATTAAAGAAGGAGGTCTGGGATTCAGCACACTTGCCCACATCGTGGATGCCTGCTCCATGAACCTGTGGTGGAAGTCGCGCACGGAGAGCTCGTTATGGATGAGGTTCATGAGAGCTAGATACTCTAGATTCTCCCATCTGTCGGAGGCGGTCACTATAACAACAGATCTTTGACGTCGTGGCGGCGCATAATTCGGGTCTGCAACATCGCAGAACCTTTCATCCGTCTTCATTTCGGCGACGGTCGCTCATCAGCCTATCTGGAACGGTGTCTAGGAGAAGACATCATACAGCCCAACGTTCGAACACCACAGGGGTACGAAATTAGGGACCTATGGGAGGGCAGTTTCGGATGGAATTAGGGGAGGGTCAGAGATTGGCTTGGTCAGCCGGCGGCCGACGGACTTCTTGCAGCTAATCTGCGGATCACTGACACGACCGACACGTGGAGATGGTCCCTAACCCGTGTGGGACTTTTACGCTGGCTTCTGCTAGACTTGTTGCCAGAGGCAGCGGTGTGTCGAATACCATGTGTGCCAAGTTTTGGCAGTCCTGTATATCCATCAAATGGTCTATCCTTATCTGGCGCACTCTACACCGGAAGCTACCGACGGACGACCACATCAGATCTATCGAATTCAGCCTCGTGTCCAGATGCCACTGCTGCGTGGAATACACATCGGAATCGACAGAGCACGTCCTTCGTTCTGGTGAGTTGGCGACTCAGATTTGGTTTAATCTATACAATAGACTAAGTCTTGTCCCCCCGTCTGGGGGCATCCACGATCTCCTGGCCAGCTGGAGCTGCTCCCATGGACATCAGATCATCATAGCCACTGGTATTTGGGTCTTATGGAAGAACAGGAACAAATTCAGATATGGAGGCCGCTAACTCCTCCCTCCACAATTGTATAGAGAGGTTATCAGACAAATTCTCAAAGCTAGGAGGCGCTGCTCTCACGCCTCCAACACTTTTTGGGAGGCCCTTGCTTAGGCCATTCTTCGGGTTTCTCGCGCCTCCCCTGTCGGCTGTAGTAGAGATCTGGTTCCATTTTGTGCGCGTCTCGCGCTGTTTGTTTTCTTTTTCTCTTGCCGCGTTGAGCGCGCTTACTTGCATAGGCTTCGGTGCGCCTATTACTTCAATAAAGTTTCGGTTTTATTAAAAAAAGAATATATATATATATATATATATATATCTTAAATTTTTAGTTATAAAAGATTCATTATGTCTCGGTCCAAATATTTAACACTATAAAGAAAATACAACAAAACATATTCCCAATATTACGTCTCCATACTTCTTCTTTTTTCTTATCTTCAAAGAATTCAAAGTGCATGGATGAAAGTTCCATATAAATTTTAAGTAAAACAAGACTAGAAACGATCAGTAGATATACATAGTTTGGACTAAGAAATACGTAGACATGTTTTTTATGTTTTCGTATTTATACTATCTATTGCAAGTATTATGTGGTAGTGATATTGTAAAATACTTTTCTTAGATGTAGTTTGCATGTTTGAGACAAGTATGTATGTGTGTGTGTGTGTGTGTATATATATATATATATATATATATATATATATATATATATATATATATATATATATATATATATATATATAATTATATTCTTCTAGAATTTTATTTATTATTATTATGACTACTATTATTGATTATTACTATTGCTACTTTTTTTAACACTAATAGTAATCTTTATTACAAAAATTATTTTAAGTATATTAAAATTTAAAGAAAATTTAAAATAATTTAGAGCCAATATATTGTCACACCTTTATGTACACATGTGTTTCAAAATATTTCCAGTGATGTATTATTTATATTTTAGCACATACACTTAGTAAATAATAAAAGGGAATTAAAACTCTATATGCTTAACTTACTCATAGTATATATGTATATACACTCAACAATATTTACTTTAATTAAAACTAATAATAAAATAAATATATATAGCAATATCTAGGGGGATTGTAACCTTGTCCGTGGCGAGTCCATAGACCAGAACCCTTGCGCCACCTCCTCCTCCACCCTTCTCTTCCGGTGACAGATCGGCCTCTGGCAACGTCACCCTCAAGCTGAGCAACCCACGATCGAGTATAGTGCCCCGCTTCTTGCGGTCCACTATGTAATACCTACGGCTTGCTAACTCAGTCTTGGCTGAGTATTGGGGAAACCTTTTGCCGGTATCGATTGATCACGGATAAATGCAATAAACCTTTTCAACTGATGGATTGGCTTCTATTAAAATAAATCCAAGAGTTTTCCTTAGATGTTTTCTTTTGCTGCTTGATTTTTGATAAATGTATTTTCCTGTTAGTTTTTGATGATTAGTTTTTATTGTTCACTTTCATCGTATTTCTCATTCAATCTGAATCTTGAGAGAAAGATATTGAAGTATGCTAATCAAATATTGGTGCTAATGTAGGGTGTATAGGCTGTGCATGATCGGTGCGTGAAGTCTCTCCTTCTCTCAAATAAGATTCAATCTCGATGAGTTGCTTTAACCGAGATACCATTTATCTCCATACCTTAACAAAATGATCTCTAGTCCACTTCTTGTTGCATCTCGATGATAACAATACCACAATAATAAATGATAAGAGAAAATAAATGAATTGAATCAAATACTAGATCATGTGATGCTACTTAATTTGTTCCCATATGAATGATTACATGTTGCCTACGAGTATGCTACAAATGTTTAGACGTGTACAGACGAACTTGTACATGTTGCAATAGAAGATAGAATTGTCACAAAGTTAGGAGCTATAGCTCTAATGCGAACAAAAAAAGGCACAAATGAACGTGTCGTGTAACTGTTACACATGTTATGATTTATCTAATAAGCATATAGATTATGCATTGGTCCTGGGCAACTTGTGCACAAGAAAATTAAGGGCCCGTTTGGATGCTCTTTATAAATCAACTTTTTGCTTTTAAACTCAAAAACTAATACAAACATTGTTTGGTTGCCACCACTCCCAATGTTGCTTTTAAAATTTTTTTCCCAAAACCTACTTTATAAGTATGCTTTCCGAGAGCAAGGAAAACCAGGTTTCCACACTTCTGGCGGGCCCCACCACCATACACCACCCCACTCCCACTCCATTTCCTCTCTCTCTCTCACTCTCTCCCCTCTCTTCACCGACTCTTCTCTGCTCTTCCCCCCTCGAGCGCGGCCACCGCCGTCTACGGCGCCCTCCACCCACAAATCCTCCGCGGCCACCTTCGTCCACGGTGTTCTCAACCCCCCTCGAGCGAGGCGACCACCACGGCCACCTTCATCTACGGCCTCAAACCCCCTCGAGCGACCTCAACCCTCCGCGGCGACCTCGAGCGCGGCGACCCCCCTCGAGCGCGGCGACCCCCCTCGAGCACGGTGGTCCTCAACCCCCCTCGAGCGCGGCGACCCCCCTCGAGTGCGGCGACCGGTCGAGCGCGGCGGTCCTCAACCCCCCTCGAGCGCGGCGACCCCCCTCGAACACGGTGGTCCTCAACCCCCCTCGAGTGCGGCGACCCCCCTCAAGCGCGGCGACCCGTCGAGCGCGGCGACCCCTCGAGCGCGGCGGTCCTCAACCCCCCTCGAGCGCGGCGTCCTCAACCCCCCTCGAGCACGGTGGTCCTCGCGCTCCTCGGCGGTGAGTGCTGAGCTCCTCCGCCGAGTGGCCTAGGCGAACTCAGGCTAGCGGCGACCCGTCGAGCGCGGCGGTCCTCAACCCCCCTGTAACAGTGATTGCGTGGACACGAGAAAATTTTACGAACATAAAATGAGTGGCCTCAACGACGGTCCTCAACCCCCCTGTAACAGCGCGGCGGTCCTCAACCCTCCCGTCGAGCGCGGCGGTCCTCAACCCCCTCCGTCGAGCGCGGCGGTCCTCAACCCCCCTGTAACAGTGATCTGCGGGACACAAAAATTAAGGACAGTAGCCGTAGGCGAGCTCAGGCGACCACAAGTGGCCTCAACGACGAAGATGGCCTAGGCGAACTCTGGCTAGCGGCGAGTGCTGAGCTTCTCCGCCGAGTGGCCTAGGCGAAGCCAGAATTTGGAACTTTTATTTTTATAAAATATTTAACCAAACAGAATTTGGAACTTTTATTTTATAAAATTATTTTTCAGATGAAAGTAACCAAACACAAAGTCAGAATTTTTACACTCAGAAAATAACTTTATAACTTACTTTCAGAAAACTGTTTTCAGAAAAAAAATTCAGAAAGGATATCCAAACGGACCCTAAGTCTCTCGGGTAGTTCCTGGGACACTGGAAATCGTTCGGCCTAGGAGAGATTGTTTAGACACCCTGAGGTAAAAGAAACTTCGCGATTGGGGGGGGGGTATTGTATCACGTCCAATAGCGACGAGCTGAACCAAAGGTCACAGTGGCTAATTATGGGAAATGACCCGTGGACCAATATGTAGTTAGGTGCATACATATAATTATTTTATTGCAAACCTAACACTAAATGCAGAGACAGAAAGTAAGCTTTATATATATATATGCAAATTGTTCTAATCTTTGTCTTCTGCAGGGATGGACCGACAATCGCGGATAATAATCACTATATAAGTGATGATATCTTATTTATGTTTCTTATTATGAATTGCTTAAAAAGAACCTTGACAAATAGAAAGATCACTAATAAAGAGCTGTTAGCTTCACATATTGATTTTGTACAGATTTATGTGAGTTCGGCCGTAGACGCTCACCAGTATATGTTGCGTACTGACCCACATTGTGGGCATCATTTTAGATAGCAAAGAGACAGGGGGATTTTGAGAGACGCTGGAAGCTTGTCCAATCCAGTGGAACATTGGTCGATCGCCTCGAAGCTTTCTACTTTCAATTCAGCAAGTTTTCTTTTGAAGGTGTCTTTTCTTTATGAAATAAATGGACATGATATATGGGCATTATGGCTATTTTTAAAAAGAGTTTCAAAGAGAAATATGTAAGCCAAGCTATGGTATTTTAAGTCGCAAAGCAATGTATTTGTATTCCTATCAAGTTATCAATAAAAAGAAGTGTTGTTATTTCAAATCTCTAAGTCAAATATTTGGTTTTCTGTATTTAAATGTTTTGCTTGTGTTGTATTTTGTTTGTCTAGTTATATTGTGTAGGTATTGGCCTTGTGCAACCGCAACTTAGGCTTGCATGGCATCACGCCCATGCGAGGACGAACGATCCCACAGAGATCAAAGCGAGGACGAACGGTCATGTGGGATCGGGGCTTGACGTAATGGTTTTAGAGCACGATTTTACATCCTTGGCCTCTTTCAAATGTCATTTTTAATATATATATATATATATATATATATATATATATATATATATATATATATATATATATATACACGATTTTACATCCTTGGCCTCGTTCAAATGTCATTTTTAATATATATATATATATATATATATATATATATATATATATATATATATATATATATATATATATATATATATATATAAAAGTAATATATATATATATATATATATATATATATATATATATATATATATAAGTATTTTGATGATTTCGATGGTCCCATTTTTTGAGTTATGAAAACCAATATCCCATGCAATAAGTCCATAATATTTTATGAGACTGACAAAAGTTACACTTTTTGTAGAGGAATGACAAGGGGAGGTAGTCAGGATCCTTCTCGAGCATCAAGCTCGACCGACCCGGTGGAACGAATATTGGCCCTAATGGAAGCTCAGTGGAAGCAAGCTAAGGAGCGTAGCATGGCCTTGCACAGGCAGCTGGATGCATTGACCCGAATAGTACCTTTGCTGGCGGGCAATCTTGATACCACTGTAGCGACCAATCCAACTGGAACTCTCAAGATTGGGCCCGTGGATGTAGACGAACCACAGTAAACTTAGAAGAAACTATTTGAGCTATCGGATTTCCTGAGTGTGAAGCCTCCAAACTTCGAGGGGCAAGACGTCACCAGATAAGTTAATGGATAGTATTAAAAATATCAAGCGCCTGTTCTCCTTCCTTGGAGTTCCTAGTAGCAAAAAGGTGGCATGTGTCGTTCTACAGCTGTGATTGCGTGCAGATGACTGGTGGGAAGCTAAGAAGCCAAAACTGCACACCAGGGCCAAAGACAAAAAATTACACGAGCTATATTTAAGCACGCCTTTCTAGAACAATATCTTCCTCCTGCAATCAGTCAGAAGAAGGAAGATGAATTCATGGCATTGAAACAGAGGAGCATGTCTGTCGAGGACTACGAGCCCGAGTTTTCCAAATTGGCAAAGTTTGCTAGCACAATGATTTCAAATTAGAAGACTCGCATGAATCGGTTCTTAAAGGGTCTGAACGATGACATTCAAAAACATAACATAAATCAAGAGTGTGAGTCATATACCAAAGCCTTTTAGGCGACGGTAGAAATGGAACAATTTAGCCTCAGGAACGTATCAGCAAAAGCTCAGACTGGTCGCAATCAATCTGTAAAAAGGTACTATGATAGGGAGAAAAGACAGAGAAGGAAAACCGTAACAGGGTATAGTGCAGCTACTGTGGCCAACAAGACCATGCCAAAGAAACTTGTCGCATGATGAGCATGGAATGCAGTTACTGTGGCATGAGGAGTCACACCAAAGAAGCCTTTCACTCTTTGAGCAAGGCGTGTTTAGGTTGTGGTAGCCAAGACCACGTTGTTAAGAATTGTCCGAAGAGAAAAAATATGACACAAAATTGAAACAACGATATAGAGCGTGGGCAGATGCGGGACCCACCGTCGATACGAGACAATCCACACAATGAGCAGTTGCAGAGGCCTCGTGTTTTCAATCTGATGACAATCCAGTAAGATCAGGGCCTTGATGGCGGTGAGTTATCCTTTAAGTTTTGAGGAGAAAACTTTTTCTCGGTGGATTATTATGTAGTGCCCTGCTCCTCGCGGTCCACTATATAATACCCATGGCTTGCTAACTCAGTCTTGACTGAGTATTGTGGAAACCTTTTGTCGGTAACGATTGATCATGGATAAATGCAATGAACATTTCCAACTGATGGATCGGCTTTTATTGAAATGAATCTACAAATTTTTGTTGGATGTTTTTTTTGTTGCTTGATTTTTAATGAATGCATTTTTGTATTAGTTTTTGATAATTGGTTTTTATTGTTTGCTTTCATCGTATTTCACATTCATTTCGAATCTTGAGAGAAAGAGATCAAAGTATGCTAATAAAATGTTGGTGCTAACGTTGGACGCATAGGCGATGCGTGATCGGTACGTGAAGTCCCTCCTTCTTTCATTCAATCTCGATTAGTTACTTTGACAGAGCTACCATTTATATCTACATCTTAACAAAATGATCTCTAGTCCACTTCTTATTTCATCTCGATGATCAAGGATACCAAAATAAGAAAAGATTTATGAATTGAATCAAATACTGGACCATGTGTTGCTACTTAATTTGTTCCCATATGAATGACTACATGTTGCCTACAATTATGCTACAAATATTTAGACGTGTACAAACGAACTTGTACATAATACAATAGAAGAGAGACTTGTCATAAAGTTAGAAGCTATAGCTCTGTGGTGAACAAAAAGAAAGGCACGAATGAACGTGTCATTTAACTGTTGTAAATGTTATGATTTATCTGATAGGCATTTAGATTATGCATTGGTTCTGGACAACTTATGCACAAGGAAATAAGGTCTCTCGGGCAGTTCCTGGGGCACTGGGAATCGTTCGACCTAGGAGAGAGTGTTTAGACACCCTGAGGTTAAAAAAAACCTCGCTATTATGGGGTATTGTATCACGTCCAATAGCGACGAGCTGAACCAAAGAGTCACAATAGCTAATCACTGTTTGCCATTAAAATTGTACTATTACAAATTTCAATACAAACAGAACAGTGTTACAATATAGAACTTTAGACGTAGTCCCAGGAGTACACTTTTGTTTATCTGGATCCTTTGTGCCGATGGAGTGAGTGATAATGCGTTGACTCCGTTGACGAGCTGACGACGGTTATCGGTTCTCTGAAGGTTTGGATTGCTCTGGGTGCTGGAGCTTGCTGAGAGGAGGAAGACGTTGAGTGTCTATATCTGCCTCTCTGGTGGTATGTATGTTCTCTGTGTATTTTGTATGTTTATTGTGTATGTGAGAAGGAAATGATCCCTCTATTTATAGCTTTGCAGGCTGGCTGCTCATGCGCGCATGTAGGATGCGCCGGTGCGTGGGGACGCCACGTGGTGATTGCTGATGGAGGCGCATGGACGATGCGTCCTGATCGAGGGGTTGACTTCTTCATGTTGCTGTTGTGAGCCGGCACGTAGCAGAGAAGAACATCTTTTTGTTGCTGAGATCTTGGGTGAGTTGAGTCAAAGGACACGTGTCGTCGACCCATGGCTCGAAGATCTCGGATTTGGTGGGGAATGATCGGGCGAGATGCGCCTTGGATCGGGCGCATGAGGAGGCTGCGGTTCATAACCTTTAGAAGTTTCGAACCATTCTGGGCGCATGGCTTTTGAGGTACATGCAGGCGACTTTCCTTCTGTCTTTTGGGATCAGAGACCAGTCTGGGGCGCATGGCTTTTGAGGTGCATGCAGAGCTTCAAATGGAGACTTTTCTTCTGTCTTTAGGGATCAGTGAAGAGTCTGAGGCGCATGGCTTTTGAGGTGCATGCAGATGGTTGGACGGCCACGTGGCAGTAGCCGTCGGAGTAAAGTAATGATGATGCTGTCGTTGCCGACGCTTCGTCTTCTGAAAAAGCTGTCGACTGCTCAGACTTTGGGAAGCGTGCTGCCAACTATGTCAGTTCAGCATTTAATATTGGTGACATTCGATGGACAGCTGAGTGGGCACGTCGATTGGCGTTCCACTAGGCGTATGGGAACGTACGGGGTGCATCCCCTATGAGGCGCTTGGTGTTTTAAGGGCGCGTCTGTGGGATGTGCTTGATGCTGAGAGGGCGCGTCTGTGTGATGTGCTATCTGGCCGACGCATCCGACACATCTTTACTGATGCAGCTGTTACGTTCTTCGAGTGCTTTAAATAGCCGTTTGGCTGAATTCGAGGCGTCTGGTTCATCCATTTAATACAAGTTCATTGCACGGAATTCGGAGAGCCATCCACTTGGCGCATGGGTTTGATTTGCTCGACCTATAAATAGTGGCATGGAGAGAGGGTTTGCTTCTCGTTCTCTCACGTACTTCCGATATGAACTTGTGTATTCGAGTGCACTCTGTTGACGAAGTGCTCCCGAGGGTGAAGATGCGACGCCGTGTCTTCGTTGATGCACTTGAAGGTGACTGTTACATCCAAAAGACGGAGTCGAGGGCTTCCGAGGCAGGCGAAAGGTGCCTGTTGCATCCAAAGATAGGGATGCTCGGGCCTCGTTTTCGTTATTCCGGAAGAGCCGTAGATCGGAATGGCGGTGCTAGGCTCTTTCTTCCTTCAAAGTGGGTGTTGCCCACTCTGGTTGTGTTGAAAGCTTCTCCTTTAGCCGCGGTTTCGATCACGGTCTTCCTTCGCCTTTGGAGGCTCTTTCGAAGCCTCCCCTGGCCACAGATTTGCGGTGCTCTTCTCTTCTTTGGTTCCAGCCAGAGGGTTAAATGCTCAGGTGAGCCTGGCTGGAAGAGCGGCACATAACTGGGCTGCTGAAGGGATGCACATAACTGGGGATGCACATAACTGAGCTGCTGAAAGGATGCGCCCTGCTGGATGCGCATGGCGGGATGCGCCTGATTGAAGGTGCATGGTGGTTGCTACGCCTGACTGGAGGCGCATGGTGGTTGCTGCGCCTGACTGGAGGCACATGGTGGTTGCTGGTTATAGCCTTAGGGTCTTTTCTTCGTAGAAATTCTCCTTTGTACCACCTTTTCCAGACATGTAATAGACTTTTTATATGTAATAAAAAGTCTTCTTTCAAATGTCTATATTTGTTGGTTTTGTTTGTGAAGTATTTGTCCGTGCTCTGGCGCATGTAGTGTCTGGCGCATAGGATTTTTGGCTCTAAAATTCCATGCTTCTACAAGACCCCCTTCAAAGTTTTCAAAACTTTTAGATAAGTTTTGGAATACTTTGAATAAGAAGCATGGTGGTCAAGGCGCATGACTGTTGGAGCGCATGACTGTTCGGGCGTATATCTGTTCGGGCGCATGCTCCTCTCAGTAAATGCAAATGATAACGTCTCGGTAACCGAAAAGATTAATGATGATCTTTTGGTTTTATTTGTTGTTATCTTTTTACAGGACCCGAGGCGACGGCTGAGGTCACCTTTCATCGGTTCATGCGTGCGACCGTGCCTATAAATAGGCATGAGATGGAGAGAAAGAGAGTTCTTCCTTTCTCTGCCTTTGCTTTTTTAGAGTTTCTTCTTCAAAACCCTAACTTTCTTCTTCAAGAGAAAGGCTCCCAAGACTCCTCGCGGCGGTGCTGGCAAGGGAAAGGGGAAAGAGAAGGAGCCTGTAGAGGCTGTCGCGGGTGACGTTCCTCGCCCGCCTGTCGAAGTTCGGCCGGCGGTGGTTGGTGAGCTTCATCGTCCTCTACCATTCTCATTTGCCAACGTATGTGGACTTTGAGTCCTGATGATGTGCTGAGATCTTTTCCGCCGACGCGCATGGGTTTAGACCCTGATGATGCGCCGAGGCTCTACCGCTGACGCGTATGGGTTTAGACCCTGATGATGCGCTGAGGCTCTACCGCTGACGCGCATGGGTTTAGACCCTGATGATGCGCCGAGGCTCTACTGCTGACGCGCATGGGTTTAGACCTTGATGATGCGCCGAAGCTCTACTGCTGACGCACATGGGCTTAGACCCTGATGATGCACTGAAGCTTACTTTTTTCAGATGCACTTGAGTTTTATGCACTTTTGATGAGAATGAGGCTCCGATCCTTTTGTTGTTTCTAACATCCTTGAATCTTTGTCAGTGTCGATGACTGTCCCACTCTTGAACGAAGTGCTTCTGGACACTGTCCTCTGTCAGATGGGAGTAGATTACGATGAAGAGGTGATAAACCCTGCTCAAGCTGCTATTATGCTGGATCAGCATCCCGAAAGAATGATTCAAATCCGGGAACAACATCATGGGTTCCTCAAACGGATGATAGAACGTGGCGTTCTGAAATCTGCCACCTCCGATAAAGTGACCTTCTTAAAGCCTGAGTTCCTGTTCGGGGACCGCCTTACTTCTACTGAAGCAAAGGTGCTGAAGGTCAAAGAAGACTGGTTCTTTACAGCAAGGGGAGTGCATATGACTGTCAAGCAGCTCGAACGTCAGTGGCCTTTGTCGGCTTTCTGTCGTCTTGCTTCCAAGAGGAGGATGTCCTGGGACGTTACTCCATCTCGGGGGGAGCGATAGCAGGCATCATCAGAATTGATTCTTCTTCTGATCAAAGGGATACTTTGGCCGCCGTGCGGTCTGGGACCTCTTTTACCTGGCGGACTCTACGTCCCGAGAGTATTTACAGTGATGTTCCCGTCAATACTTTTGCCCTTGGTTCCTCAACTTTTGCTCGATGTATGTTGTTGATGGAACAATCATACCCAAAGGGAGACTTTCGGGTAGAGGGTTGGTGTCATTATGTTTCCAAATGGGACAAACTGACACACTGGATCCTATCGCGGTTTCAGACTGAGCTCCGAGAGATTGAGCTGACCGCCGCGATCCGTGCAACTCAGACAGGCATAGACATTAACAGGCACATGTTCCTTGCGCTCTTGAAGATGTTTGATACCCATACCGGGACCTTCTTCACTCCGGTAGAGGAGCTAGGGCTCGCGCTTCATGAAATGTACGAGGTATCAAAACTCCCCTGGGGATCAGAACCTTACGAGGAGTACTTCCCGACCAATGAAGAATTCCAAGTCCTGGGGGACAAAGCTGAGGAGATGTTGGCCGTCTTCAAGAAAGTGGCGAGTCATCACTACTATATGCAGAAGAAGGATGAGAGCGGGTCACAGCCTCATGTGACCGCTTGGAGAGATTACGTCTTTAGGCAAGACAAAGAGGATCCCTCCCATTTTTCTACTCCGTCGGCACTTTCTCGTAAGGAGGTGCTTTCCAAAATTAGCAGGTTAGGCGAGAAGAATCCCCGGGAGAACGAGGACCGGCAGTCAGATGAACGCTCTTATAGCTGTTTCTGGCATCTCACCTATCGGATGTCGCCAAAAGCAGTATTAGTCGCGTACCTTATGGTTTGGCTCCGGGACTATGTCTTCTCAGGCGGGTCTGGCTCTGTAGAGAGGGTGACCCGGAACTTAATTCTGCCGGCTGTGAAGTTGGCCTTTGGCCGACCTTTAGCTTTACTCCCCGCAATGGTATGTAACCTACTGCGGGGTCTACGAGAGTTTGCGGGAGATGTGGTTCATGAGCAAGACAGAAACAACAACTTCCCGCGTGCCGAACTGCCGTTTCATTATTTGATGGGGTGGTTAATTTTACACCATCCCAATGTGATGAGCCCGGGTTCGGAAGAAGACCACAGGTCCGGAGATGCATTCCTCCGGCATTTCCACCAGAGGAGTTGGTCGCACACTGGTGTTCCTGTTTGCAGAAAAGTTTTATCCCACCTTCAGGGATGGGAGATCACCAAAGTTGGTCTTGCCTTTTCCGATTTTGAGGCCAACGAAGATTTGACGGACTCGGGTGAAGATGCCACCACTCTGTCTCCATGGCGATTCCGCTGGTTACAAAGTATCCGGCCGTCCCATCTGGTGTATCGGAACAGGAACCAGTGTTACCTGGAGCCGTATTTGCCGAGCCGCTTTGCACGGCAATTCGGATACGCTCAGTTGATGTTGGATAATCCCAGTATCACCTTGGGGTACGCTGGAAGTTTGCTGGATGGTGCACGAGCTTGGCATTATTACAATGTCGGGTGTACCGGAGCTCGCTTTACGCTCCCTGTCCAGAATCCGCGGCCGCCGATTCTTTACTCAGCCGCCAAATTTTACTGTGTTATGGCTACCGCGCCCGCCGGATATGATAGGGAGACCAGTTTTATTGCAGGCACCCATTTAGCGGCGGCCGCAGACACTTTGGCGAAGGCTCGATCGTACCGTCCTCCCGAGGCGGGTTATCGAGGCGCCCCCGCCGTATCTACCGGGGGTCAGGCAAAGCCCTCGGCGGATCAATCGAAAAGGCGTACAGATACAAAGGTCGGCTCTCCTGCATCGAAGAAGCAGAATAAGGCATCGTCACCGACGGTGTCTTCGGACTCAGCATCTGCAGAGGTAAGAATGTCCTGCATGGTCTGGTTTAAGTTCAGCTTCTCATGTAATCAATGCTTCCCCTTTGTAGGAGCCGCTAAAAAGAAGGCCCCGCACTCTAAAATCTGGTGGAAGCAGGCCAAAGGAGATGGCGGGCTCATCTGAAGTGCGTATTCCACCGACTATGGTGTCGCCCATGGAGGAGAACCCCGAGGATGTTGTTGTAGAGATGCCAGCATCCCCAGATTATGTCAGAAAGGAAGCTGAGGATGCAACAGCTTCCGAGAAGATGAAGGCCGCAGCGTGGGCCTTGGACGCCGAGGGTCCAACAGACACGGGGCTTCCTGGTGATGAAGCGGAGTGGAGCTCGTCGTCTTCGGATGACGTCGCTCCAGAGTTGCAAGAGCCTGTTGCGGGGGCAACAGGTATGGTTGGAACAGAGGAGAGGGTTGATTCCCCTTCTTGTCTTGATGAAGGGGGGTCGGCTGCAGCATTGCCGAGTCCTACCCCAGCCTCAGTCGCGGAGGTTGAGGTGGCTACCGATCAGGAGGTAGCGACAGCTCCTGTCCCTGTAGAGGGATTTGATGAAGAGACTCGTCTGCCGACCCCGACTCCTGAGGCGGGTCAGAAGACAAGTGTTGATCTCCCCATTCTGCCAGGGGAGGTACTGGCTGCTGATAGAACATTGGGGGCTGAAGAGGTGGCCACTGATGTCGGTGGTTCTTCCGAGCTAGGAAAGGACAAGGGTGTGAAACCCTCTGTGGTTCCTTCCACTTGGGTACCATCTCGACGCCTATCCCGACTTCTTCTGTTCCTTTAGCTCCTCAGGCTAGCATTCCAGCCCCTGTTGATGAAGAGCCTATCGATGTCGAAGTTCCAGCCTCGCGGGTTGAGGTCGGCGGATCTTCCTCCGGTCCGCCAACTACAGCAGCTCCTCCGACTCCTGCTATGACGCCACAGGTACTGGAGGATGCAGATGAATATGTAAAATTCATCGTTGAGGGGGTATATAAAATGCTGCAGAGGGGTGTGTCTGCGGTGATGAACGCCAATGAGAGCTTTACAACGGCAAGAACTCTGGCGATGCCTTATATCGACCTGATTCGTCTTCACCAAGGCCATGATCATATGGCCGAGATCCTGGAGGCTTCGGTGGTTGAGCTGGACCAGCGGCTCTCGAAATTTTAGCGTATCCAGCGAAATGACCTCTCCGTCTTGATAGATGGGGAAAAGGGGAAGCTGATCGCCGAGATTGAGTCTTCTTACCAGGCCACCGTGAGTGTCTGGGAGCGCGAGGTGGCTGAGACTGAAGCTGCAGTGGAGTGGTTGTCTCAGTCTACGCAGGAGATAGTGAAGGCGCGAGCTGCGTTGGATGCTAATATCGCAGATATTGATGCCCAGATCCGCCGTCTTGAGGATCAGCGAGCCCGACTTTTGTTAGATGCCGAACGTGCCCAGGCTGAACACATGGCATTCAAGGAGGAGGAAGCAACCTTTACCCACCGAGCTCTTGCCCTAGATCAGCAGCGACAGTACCTGGATGAGAAGCATGAGAAGGACACCTCTCTTGAGGCCATAGAGGCGATGCGTCAAGAAGCTGAACGTCGGGTCTTGGCGACTGTGGAGACTCGGGTGGCAGACTTGAGACGTCATATTGAAGAGCTTTCGGCCAACCCAGGGGATGCTTAGGGGTCGCAGTCTCTTATTTTTTTGTTTTTTGCAACTCTTGCTGGGAATATTGTAGTCCTTTACTCTCTTTTTAGAAATAAAAAAGTACACCCTTTTCTGTGATGTGTTCATTTTTGCTTGTCATGAACTTGATGATTTGTGTAGACCTATTATCTTTTGCGCACCTTGGTTTTTAGGTACAGATAATAAGTTTGAAAGAACCACCATGTTTGCTCAGAGGTGATGTGGACGTGGCAAATAGGGGGTTCAGACGATAGAATCTTCCTACTCAGAGGTGTTATGGACGTAGTAGGAATGACTCTGGGGGATACGCGGAACTACTCAGAGGTAATGTGGACGTGGAAGTTCTGCGATCAATGTACGGCAACACGGGGGTTGTCTGTACGGGATGTTTACTCAGAGGTAATGTGGACGTGGTAAACATGTGGGATAGCGTAGCCTTATGGAATGTAAGGTTCCGCTTTGTAGGGCACAGGGGAACAACTCAGAGGTGATGTGGACGTGGTTGTTCTTCTACTGGAGGATGCCACGGAACAGCTGGGTTCCGAAAGCGCATGAGTTTGTGGAAAGGGATTGTACGTGAGCCTTGATGATTAGGTCCATAAATCCTCTTATGGAAGCACAAGTCTGAAAGATGTCAAGAGTAGTACTTCTTCAGGAACTTGCCATTGATGGGCATCATAAACAAGTCCCCATTGGGTTTGGCGAGGCGGTAAGCACCGTTTGAGTATACCGTCTCTATGATGAAAGGTCCTTCCCACTTGGGTTCGAACTTTCCTGGTGTCTTGTGGGTTAACACCATCGGCCTCCTGACTGCCAGAACCAGGTCGCCAACTTGGAAAGTCCTCTGTTTGATCTTCTTGTTGAAAGCCTGTGATATACGGGCTTGGTAAAGTTCGATGCATTGTTGAGCTAGGAGACGCTTCTCGTCAAGTGCCTCCAATTCCCGCAGACGACGACGTTGATTGTCCTCTTCTGTGAGTTTGTTTGTGATTGCTACACGGAGTGAGGGTATCTGGATCTCGAGCGGCAGTACCGCTTCACTCCCGTAGACCAAGGAGAATGGTGTGTTGCCTGTTGGGGTCCGTACCGTTGTGCGATAGGCCCAAAGGCATTCGCCAAGCTTTTTGTCCCAGTCGCGTTTATTGGATGACACGACCTTTTTGAGTAGCCTGACGATAGTCTTGTTGAACGCCTCGGCCAATCCGTTTGCTGGCAGATTGTAGGCGGTTGAGGCCACGTTTTGGATACGATTCTTGTCACAGAACCTGCTAAAAATGTGGCTGATGAACTGAGGACCATTGTCATGGATGATCCGCCGGGGTACCCCAAAGCGGTAGATGACGTGGTGTTTGATGAAGCTGATTACCCTAGAGCTCTTCACTTCTGCCAGTGGGACAGCTTCTGCCCATTTAGAGAAGTAATCAGTAATGGCCAGGATGAAGCGGTGTCCCCTCGATGAAGGAGGGGTGATTGGCCCTACAATGTCCATGCCCCAGGCTTCAAAGGGCCAGGAGACGACTGTAGGATGTAGAGGTTCTGACGGTGTGTGAATGAAGTCTGCGTGAAGCTGGCACGTATGGCACTTCTTAGCATAGTCGACGGCGTCAGCGGCCATGGTTGGCCAGTAGTAGCCCATACGCCGCAGTCGGTCCTGCAGCTTAGGCCCAGGTTGATGAGCCCCGCAAGTGCCATCATGAGCTTCTCGAAGGGCTTTGGCTGCTTCTTCGTTGGACAAACATCGAAGGAGAAGTCCATCGTAGGAGCGTCGGTACAGCATTTTAGTGGCTGTATCGTAGTAGAATCGAAGAGAGCGTCTCCTGACTGAGAGGACTTCTTTCGGATCCTTTGGAAGAATTTCGTAGACAGCGAAGTTGACGAATGGGAACCTCCAGTCTCGGACATTAACACCAGTATTTGTCGGCATGGCGTAGGCCATATGTGAGCATAGGTTATTTTTAGGACAGACCAAGTCTCTTCCGACTGCCGTGATATATTGTTGAGTCCCGAGGGGTGCTGCCAATGAGGCCGCGAGGCCAGCCAAAGCATCGGCCTCCAAGTTTTGTAGACGGGGTACATGTTCGATGAAGAACCCAGGGAAGGTTAAAACGATGTTCAATGCAACTTCGTGATAAGGGATCAGATCTTCATGGCGGACTTCGTATTGCCCTCTGATCTGGTTTACGACGAGTTTCGAGTCGCCGTAGGCTTCCAGATGATTCACCCTCAGCTGTTGCGCCAGCTGGAGTCCTATAATGAGTGCGTTGTACTCGGCAACATTGTTGGAGCATGGCTTCGAAAGGGAGTAAGCACGTTGGATGACCAGCTGATCGGGGGAGACTAACACCACCCCCATTCCTGCGATGATTTGGCCTTTGGGGCCTGTTCTCGAAGAGCCATTGAAAAACATCCGCCAGGCAGAGCCTTCTTCGGTGATGTTAGATTCTTGGACCTCATCCGGGATGTCTATATAGAGTCTTGAAGATTCTGGGATGGGGTGTGCAGCTAAAAAGTCGACGAGAGCCTAACCCTTAACAGCTTTTTGTGGCACAAACACCATGTTTTACGGTGTTAGCAGGATTGCCCATGTAGCTAGCCGGGAGTTCAATGATCCTGGCTTCGTCATGAGGACTCTGAGTGGATTGACCCGGGAGATGACATGTATTGTCTGGCCCTGAGACATAATGATGAGTCTTCTGGATGGCGAACACCAAAGCCAAGCACTCCTTCTCTACGGGGTTGTACCGGTGTTCGGCCCCGATGAGCGTTCGACTGAGGTAGTAGATTGCTTGCTCATAGCCTGTATCGTTGTTCTGAGCTAGCAGAGCACCGAGGGAATGATCCATGGCACGGACATAAAGGAGAAATGGTTTGCCGGTGATGGGTACCACCAGGACTGGTGGGCTCGTCAAGTAGGCTTTGATGTCGTCGAAAGTCTTTTGGCATTCCTCTGTCCAGACGTAAGAGACTCTCTTCCTCATGAGCTGAGTAAAGGGTTGACATTTGCCGGAAAGATTTTCTATGAACCTCCGGATGTATGCCAGACGTCCCTGTAGGCCCCGAAGTTCTCGAAGGTTCTTCGGAGGGTCCATGTTGAGGATGGCTTTAGTCTTCTCGGGGTCAACATGAATGCCTTTTGCCGTGATAACGAAGCCCAAGAACTTTCCGCTAGAAACCCCTAGGAAGGATTTAGCGGGGTTTATCTTGAGTTGGTGCGCCCGCATGAGATCGAAGACTATTTTGAGGTCTTGCAGGTGATCTCTTTTGAGACGGCTCTTGACGGCAATGTCGTCAACATAGCATTCAACTGTCTTGCGAAGGTGTTGACAGAAAATGGTGCTCATAGCTCGTTGGTATGTCGTACCGGCGTTCTTCAAGCCGAAGGACATCACTGTGTAGCAGAAAACACCCTTCGGAGTCCTGAATGACGTGTGTTTCGCGTCATCGGGGAACATCTTGATTTGATTGTAGCCTGAATATCCGTCCATGAAAGACATGCGTTCAAAGCCACATGTGTTTTCGATCATCACATCTGTGATTGGAAGCGGGAATTCGTCCTTCGGACAAGCCGAGTTGAGATCCCTGAAGTCGATACAGACTCGTATCTTCCTATTCTTCTTGGTGACGGGGACGACATTGGCTACCCAATCTGGGTGTTGTTCCTCACGGATGAAGCCGCTAGTCAAGAGTTTATCCACCTCCTGATCGATGGCGTTCATGATGTCCGGACGGAAGCGTCGATGTTGTTGTTTGACAGGCTTGGCATCAGGTAAGATGTTCAGCCTATGCATCGCGATCTGGGGATCGAGTCCCGGCATGTCTTCATAGCTCCAAGCGAAGACATCGATATACTCTTTAGCAAGCTGGATTAAAGACTCTCGGTCTTCTCCCTCTAGGCTTTTGCTGATGAAGATGGATTTGGAAGAAGCTCCGTCCCCAAGGTCGATCTGCTCGACTTCATCTTCGGTGGGAGGTTCACGTAATTCAAAATGTGACTCCCATTGTTCCCCTAGGCGTTGAGCCCAGGGTTCTTCTTCGAAGGGTTCCGGCATTTGGTCTTCGCCTTCATCTTCTTGAGGTTGTGCTGATGTCATGTTAGCTGACAGCACTTTCCTGAAGACTGGTCCGATGCTGGTATCGGAATCCCACGTCGATGCTTCAGAGGAGTGAGAATGTTCTACTTCCTCTGCGTCCGAACTCTCTGAAGTTGATGGCGGCATGACATAGCCTACCCCCCGTCGAGTCCGATTGTAGTAGTCCTGCGGCTTTCCTTTAGGTGTTGGAAGCCGGAGAGGGAGACGTCGACCCTTGCCGTAGTTCAGGCCTTTGTTGCTTTTTAGGTCGTAGCCCATCATTTGGATGATGTGCTTTGCCATATCCGTGTACCGATAGACTTGTATTCTGCCGGTATCTGGCTCTGGCTCGAGTGGCGGGAGGTCTTGATGACGCTCGACTTTGCCAAAGATGATGGATTCTTTGTCTCGACTTCGTGGAGGGACTATGTAACAGACTCCTTGAGACGGGACTACTCGATTTATATGATGGACGGTCGTTATTTGTGTTTGCAACGACCGTAGAGCGTTATCTAATGTATACATGGCATTCCAATGTGGAAGACAGGAATAATTAAAAGACACTCTATTATTGATGAAATACGAGATTTTATTCCGTAGGATTACATTGTCTAGGGAGGGTGCGTCTACATCAGCAGAGATGTATTCGCCTAGTTTTTCATCTGTAAGCACTGGGGTTGGATCAGGAGAGTCCACCACAGCTTTAATTTTGGGGTCCGAGAGGGTTATGTGAGCCTTCTCGAGTATCTTGGATGACTGCGGCGGCTTGCCCTTGAGACGCACCTTCAGAGGTGCCTCAACTGCGTCTCCGGTGATTGGTGCCTTCCCTTGTAATTTTGCAACAAGGGGAGCCGATGTTTGAGGCGGCTTTCCCTTGAGGCGTATCTTCAGAGGAGCTTCAGGAGCAGCTGGTGCTTTCCCGAGTAGCTTAATGCTCATGGGAGGCAACTTCTGAGGTGGTTTGCCTTTGAGTCGAATCTTCAAAGGGGCATCGGGAGTGACCTCAGGCTCCATGTTCGGCTCTGCTGCTGTTTCTGCCTCGTCATCAGCATCATTAGCTTCTTCTTCGTCAGGTGAATTGTACAAGTCGGAGTCGGTGAAGTAGGCTTCAATCCCCTTGAAAGGGTCGATGTCTGCGAACTCCGTCCGGATGACGCCATTGGTGGACACGTACTTCATACATTGGTGGAGCGTGGATGGCACCACCATGTACTCATGGAGCCACGGTCGACCGAGCAGGATGTTGTAGTTGACCTCGGCATCCACCACGTAGCAGGTCACCTCGGTTGTGAGATTACCGATGTGACACTTCAGCCGAATTTTGCCCAGCGGCTCACTTTTACTAGCGTTGAAGCCACTGATTGTTGTGTTGGAGGGCGCCAGCCGGTACATCGGGATCCCCAGTGTTGAGAGTAGCACCTTCGGAATGATGCTGAAGGAAGACCCCGGATCGATCTGAATCCGACTCACCTTAACTGAACCGACATACCCTGTGTAGTACAGTGGCCGGTTATGTCGGTGGTGCTTGAGCAGCATGTCTTGTTGGGTGAAAGTTATGTTCGGGATAACTTCATCCGTACAATGACAGTGCGCACAGGTAGCTGGGAGATCTTTAGGCTGCTTGACCTGACTGAGGAAGGATTCAGCATCCTTCAGAGCTTCATAGAGAGCTTCTCGGGAGTCTTTGGAAAGACGCGGGAGCTCGAACAAGGATAGACGGGCAGGAGTACTGGCCAGTTGTGCCAGTATGTCGAAGTTGTGGGGCTTGGCTAGCCCCGAAGCATTCTTCCTTTGTAGAGGTCTGTCGAAACGAGCCTCCACATGCTTCTGCTTATTGGCTGCTGAGGGCTTAGATGGACCCTCCTCCTGGGCAGCAGGGATGGTGCCAGGGGGCACCACCTCGACGGCAGCTTCGTCGGGTTGGACGTTCAGTTGTAAATATGTCTGCACAGGAAGTGCCTCTTCCGTTGAAGAAGAGACCGTGCGACAAGACTTGATCTTCCTGTCTTTGGATTTGGAGGTAGGGCGTACCTCCGGTTGAGTCACCTCGGAGACGAGGTCGGGGTGAACCCATAGGACCTGCCCTCGAGATGTGGTGAGTGGGGTGAGTCCACTCACGTTGTCACGGGTAGGTGGTAAGTTAACCACCTCCATTGTCGCCTTAGGAATGGGGACGACGCCATCTTGTGTGGTAGTTGGCGGCAAGCTGCCGAACTGGAGTGATACCACGTTTGCGGACACCGTCTTCTCCTCATAGTCGACGGAGATTACATCCGCATTGATCATGCGCTGAATGTAATTCTTGAGGACATAACAGTCCTTGGTTGGGTGTCCGACAAACCGATAGTAGTGACAGTACCTCGGGTTGTCCACTTTTCCAACCTCGTCGGAACACTTCGGGTCCGGAAGCTTGATCTTGTGACCCTGCTTCAGTATCTCAAAGAGTTGCAGAGTGTCTTCGTCATTGAACGAATAAACCTCCTTTGGCCTTGGCGTGAGTGGAGGCTTCTGAGTAGGTGCTGACGCACCTTCTGAGGCATTGACAGTCAATGCCTGTTTCCCCTTTGTCTCTCGTCCGGGGTTGTTGGCTGCAGACCGTTTCCCCTTGTCCTCGAAGGTAGGGAAACTGACACCCAGAAGACGAGCATCGGCCGCCTTCTTCTTTGCGGCTTCTGCTTCAATGATCAAGGAACTCCAGTCGGGAGGAGGAGTGGAGTTCAGCCAGAGCTTAACTGCAGGCAGCATGTTCATGCTGCAAGAGGAGAGAAGCGCATGTTCTGGCATGCCCGGAGGTAGTCTGAAGCAGGCCTATCGGAAGCGTTCGATGAACACTCGAACTGTTTCCTTCTTCTTCTGGCGTATTTCTATAAGGGACGCCATTGTCATGTCCTTTCCGCCGTCGTAGAAACGGTCGAGAAAGAGGCACGTCAGGTCGTCGAAGGACGATATAGAATTGTCGGGGAGGCTGCAGTACCAGTCGTACGCCACTCCCTTCAATGCTCCGACGAATATGCTGGTGAGGAGCGCGTCCTCCTTCGAAAGATGCCCCGTCTGAGATTGGAAGTACGTCAGGTAGCGACGCGGAGAGTCCTTTCCGTCGTACGACGTCAGTGTTTGTGGTTTATACTTTGGAGGATAAACCACCTTGTTCCACTCGAGGGGATAAGGTTGGGGGATGCCCATCTTCTGGCGCTCCTCTTGCCTCGTCTTGGACTTAAAGCGTTCCCGCAAGTCCCTAATCATCTCGACCACGTCTTCTGTGGAACTGGGAGTCGGGGAAGGTGGTACCACCGAAAGTTGAGCGTTTGAGGGCTCCGACGTCCGAGGCGCCTCGTGGCGATCCGTGTCCAAGGATACCCGTTGAAGAGGTACACTCGATTCTCTATTGGCCCCGGGATCAGGACCGGTAGAAGGTGTTCTGGTCAAGGCTGACCGTATCTCAAACACTGCCTGAGTCAGTGTTTGCATAGAGGCAGAAAGGGTTTTGAGTCCTCCCTCTAATGTGTCTATGCGCTGGACGAGGTCTTGTGGCGGCGCATCAGACTTGATATCCGCCCCAGTCACGTTTACTGTTATGACGCGACCGGGAGTGGACGGATGGGTTGAGGCTTCACTCTCGACCTCGCTCTCTTGTAGGAAAGTTGCCTCTCCTGGCTCATCTTGGCCACCCCCAGCCATGTTCTGGAGATCACTCCCGACGGGTGCATCCGCAAGGGCCTGATTACCCTCGGCTTCGTCTTGAATGGCCTCTTCGTCTTCGGAATCCAGGTCCGCAGATGCTAGACTATCCCCAGCTATGTTCTGGGGGATATTCTCATTTTGAGGGTCTTCTGGGAGGCTGACTTCGCCTCGAGGATGAAGATGCGCCTCAGCTGTGCTTTAGGCACCTTCGTCTTCGGAAGAAGGCTCGACAAGGGTCTGACTACCCCCAGCCTCTTCCATGATCTTCTTCCTCCTTCGAGTGCCTTCGAACACACTGAAGGACGAGACTGCTGCCTTGGTTTTCCTCGGCTGGCTTTTGGATGAGGACGAGGAATTGCCAGTCGTCTTTCGGACTGACGAAGAGTTGGAGACCATATTACATGAGGCAACCCTTGGTTCTTCTTCTGTTGACCCCTTCTTCCCGAGGCGACGTCGGAGAGGTGTCGATGATTGCAGCCGCTGGAACACCGACTGCCTTGGTGGGACTGCCGTTTTACAACAGCAGTTGATGGTGACGACAGCACAAGTGTGCCCCGTGAGGGGTACATCGTGCTTGTCAGTTGACTCTCCTAATCGACGCTTGTGAGTGATCACGTTACGCAGATCGTTGGAGGAGAGTGTCGCCTTCACACCCCCTTCAGGCGCATGGCAAGGCCAAGCGCCAGGGTGGTCGGGTAAGTGTTGCGTCCCCTGATCTAATACCAAACAGGCATCCCGATCAGTAGTGGGGGAACCACAACATCTGAAGTGACTTGAACGAACCTCAGACGCACAACCAAAGGAGACGCGGGAGTTCGAGACCACTGAATTTGCCTCGCTCAACTTGGTTGTGCACGCAATAGATGCGCCCAAGCGAGACGAGGACTTTAAAGGTCGACTCGTTTCTGGCGCAGAAGCACCTGAGTCGACCTTGTACATCTTACCATCAGCGGCGTACATGATTGTGAGTGCATGCTTCTAGCTTGCTGCTGGCATAGCACGTTTGTGGCGCATGGCCCGTGCTGCCTTGGACTTCTTCGTACCAGGCCGCTGGGGCGTATAGTACTCAGAATCCAAATTCTTCTCGTCACTACAGCGAGTGAGTCTGTCAAAGACAGAGACTTTTAGTGGCGCATCAGAGGTGATGCGCGGGGCATTGGCTGTGCCCCTGCTCCGTCGATGCATCTTCCTCGCCTGAGAGAGAGATGGCTGGGGAATGTGGTTGGCCGCACGCTTCTCCGAGAGATGCGCTGCACCGGTGGGCGCATCTTGGTTGCTGAGGATGTCAGCAGGAAGGAAAGGCTGGATTGGCGCATCCCCTTCAGTGGAGGTGCCCGAAGTGTCGACCTTGCGCACCCAGACTCGGCGGGTCTTCTTCGGCTTTGGCAGCCGCTTCGAAGGACTCGTACTGCCTTCAGAGATAAACTCCTCATACGCCTGTTGATTGAGGCGTACGACCAGCGTCTTGTGGGAGGAGCCCACCTTCACGTCGTCGGCTTACGACACAGCTTTCTCGGTGGAGGAGAAAGAGGTTCCCAGCAGAGTCGCCAGCTTGTTTGCCATTAAAATTATATTATTACAAATTTTAATACAAACAGAACAGTGTTACAATATAGGACTTTAGACGTAGTCCCAGGAGTACACTTTTGTTTATCTGGGTCCCTTATGCCGATGGAGTGAGTGGTAATGCGTTGACTCCGTTGACGAGATGACGACGGTTATCGGTTCTCTGAAGGTTTGGATTGCTCTGGGTGCTGGAGCTTGCTGAGAGGGGGAAGACGTTGAGTGTCTGTATCTGCCTCTCTGGTGGTATGTATGTTCTCTGTGTATTCTGTGCGTTCGTTGTGTGTGTGAGAAGGAAATGATCCCTCTATTTATAGCTTTGCAGGCTGGCTGCTCATGCGCGCATGTAGGATGCGCCGGTACGTGGGGATGCCACGTGGTGATTGCTGATGGAGGCGTATGGACGATGCGCCCTGATCGAGGGGTTGACTTCTTCATGTTGCTGTTGTGAGCCGGCACGTAGCAGAGAAGAACATTTTTCTGTTGCTGAGATCTTGGGTGAGTTGAGTCAAAGGACACGTGTCGTCGACCCATGGCTCGAAGATCTCGGATTTGGTGGGGAATGATCGGGCGAGGTGCGCCTTGGATCGGGCGCATGAGGAGGCTGCGGTTCATAACCTTTAGGCGTTTCGAACCATTCTGGGCGCATGGCTTTTGAGGCGCATGCAGGCGACTTTCCTTCTATCTTTTGGGATCAGAGAGCAGTCTGGGGCGCATGGCTTTTGAGGCGCATGCAGAGCTTCAAATGGAGACTTTTCTTCTGTCTTTAGGGATCAGTGAAGAGTCTGAGGTGCATGGCTTTTGAGGCGCATGCAGATGGTTGGACGGCCACGTGGCAGTAGCCGTCGGAGTAAAGTAATGATGATGCTGTCGTTGCCGACGCTTCATCTTCTGAAAAAGCTGTCGACTGCTCAGACTTTGGGAAGCGTGCTGCCAACTCTGTTAGTTCAGCATTTAATGTTGGTGACATTCGATGGACAGCTGAGTGGGCACGTCGATTGGCGTTCCACTAGGCGTATGGGGACGTACGGGGCGCATCCCCTATGAGGCGCTTGGTGTTTTAAGGGCGCGTCTGTGAGATGCGCTTGATGCTGAGAGGGCGCGTCTGCGTGATGCGCTATCTGGCCGGCGCATTCGACACGTCTTTACTGATACGGCTGTTACGTTCTTCGAGTGCTTTAAATAGCCGTTTGGCTGAATTCGAGGTGTCTGGTTCATCCATTTAATGCAAGTTCATTGCACGGAATTCGAAGAGCCATCCACTTGGCGTATGGGTTTGATTTGCCCGGCCTATAAATAGTGGCATGGAGAGAGGGTTTGCTTCTCGTTCTCTCACGTACTTCCGATATGAACTTGTGTATTCGAGTGCACTCTGTTGACGAAGTGCTCCCGAGGGTGAAGATGCGATGCCGTGTCTTCGTTGATGCACTTGAAGGTGACTGTTACATCCAAAAGACGGAGTCGAGGGCTTCCGAGGCAGGCGGAAGGTGCCTGTTGCATCCAAAGATAGGGATGCTCGGGCCTCGTTTCCGTTATTCCGGAAGAGCCGTAGTTCGGAATGGCGGTGCTAGGCTCTTTCTTCCTTCAAAGTGGGCGTTGCCCACTCTGGTTGTGTTGAATGCTGCTCCTTTAGCCGCGATTTTGATCACGGTCTTCCTTCGCCTTTGGAGGCTCTTTCAAAGCCTCCCCTGGCCACAGATTTGCGGTGCTCTTCTCTTCCTTGGTTCCAGCCAGAGGGTTAAATGCTCAGGTGAGCCTGGCTGGAAGAGCGGCACATAACTGGGCTGCTGAAGGGATGCACATAACTGGGGATGCACATAACTGAGCTGCTGAAAGGATGCGTCCCTGCTGGATGCGCATGGCGGGATGCGCTTGATTGAAGGCGCACGGTGGTTGCTGCGCCTGACTGGAGGCGCATGGTGGTTGCTGCGCCTGACTGGAGGCGCATGGTGGTTGCTGGTTGTAGCCTTAGGGTCTTTTCTTTGTAGAAATTCTCCTTTGTACCACCTTTTCCAGACATGTAATAGACTTTTTATATGTAATAAAAAGTCTTCTTTCAAATGTCTATATTTGTTGGTTTTGTTTGTGAAGTATTTGTCCGAGCTCTGGCGCATGTAGTGTCTGGTGCATAGGATTTCTGGCTCTGAAATTCCATGCTTCTACAATCACAAGGAATGACCCGTGGACCAACATATAGTTAGGTGTATGCGTATAATCAAATTTTATTGTAAACCTAACACTAAATGACAAAAAGTATACTTTATATATGTAAACTGTGCTAATCCTTGTCTTGTGCAGGGATGGAACGATGACCGTGGGTAAGAATCACTATATAAGTGATGATCTCTTGTTTTTGTTTCTTATTATGAATTTCTTAAAAAGAACTAGACAAATAGAAAGATCACTAATAAAGAAATGTTAGTTTCTTATGTTGATTTAGTGCAGATTTATGTGAGTTTGTCCATAGCCGCTCACCAGTACATGTTGCGTACTGACCCACGTCATAGGCATCATTTCAGAGAGCTAGGAGACAGGGGGATTTTGAGAGACGCTGGAAGCTTATCTAATCCAGTGGAACATTGTTTGATCGCCCCGAAGCTTTCTACTTTCTGTTCAGCAAGTTTTCATTTGAAGGTGTCATTTTTTATGAAATAAAGGGATATGATGTATGGGCACTGCGGCTATTTTCAAAAATAGTTTCAAAGATAAATATATAAGCCAAGCTACGGCATTTTGAATCACAAAGCAATGTGTTTGTATTCCTATCAAGTTATCAATAAAAATTTGCTATTTCAAATCTTTGAGTCAAATATCTGGTTTTATGTATTTAAATGTTCTGGTTGTATTATGTTTGTTTGTCTGGTTGTATTGTGCAGGTACTGTCCTTGTGCAAGCGCAACTTAGGCTTGCACGGGATCATGCCTAAGCGAGAACGAATGATCTTGTGGGATCGGGGTGTGACATCGAGGGCCTTCGACTTCGGCACGTGCTCAGTCACACTGACTGTAATCGCCGATCCTAGCCTTCCTTGGGTCACCATGCGTCAGCACCGCCACTTGTCTCCCCAACTCCTCGTCACCGAGAGCATCGGGTCCTCGACCAAAGTGGCACGAGGCGTTGCTTTCCTGTGGATAATCGGATCCAGCTAGTCCCCAGCACCGCTCCTTCGGAGCTCCACTGCTGGGCTCGCCACAATCGACGAAGTGAGTTTTCTTCTTTTTTCTCTTCTTCCTCTTTTCTTCGAAGAGTTGAGAGAATAGAATCTTCTCTCTCCATCTTTTTATTTGGTAGAATCAATGGGGCTGGCCATTTGGGTCGGTCCACAAAAGAATTTTAGACTTATTGGATTAAACAATTTGGCAGTTATTATTGGGTTTGCTTAGACATGGGCTAGGGAAAAAGGGGTTTTGTTTGGGCTTTATAGTATTAAACTAATTGAGCAATTGTTATATATGTAAATCATGGTTTGATGGACCTATGGCTGGTGGTTTTGATTTTAGCCAAGTTTTTTGTCAATGTCCAAAAGGACTGGGCCAATGGTTATTTGTTAAATAATAATAATTAAATAGTGATTTGTTGGGAATTAGTTAGTTATGGGTTTACCTATTAGTTACTTTAAAATTAACCAATAAGTATAGTTAGTTAGTAATTTAGAAAATAGAAGTTAGTTAATATTGTAGTCTTAATCAATAATTTGTTAGTATTTAGTTATAGTTAGCAAAAATTAGTTAGTTAATTATTTTTGGGATTAAGGTTAGTCTAGAACTTATTATGTATTTCTCGTTGGAAATAGAACATAACACCCATACATTATTAGTTAGGTGGTTTAGCACAATTCTCAGCAACAGGACCGAGGCAATTACATATTTCTCAACTTTACTTAGCGATATTGCATATCATGATTTACACTTGTATACTATGTTTTATCGTGTTTTATATCATGTCGTGTCGGAAGGGAGAACACTCATGTGGCATGTAGTTTACCTGCTCTTGGACATTTTTGTGACTGCTAGCATCGTCAAAAGACGTGCCTTATGTCCATTACGTGTGTGACTGTTAACATTATCGAAAAGACATGCCTTATGCTCATTACGTGCGTGATTGCTAGCATATCGTCTTATGATATGCCTTATCCGTGTTTAGCGCCTACATATTTATTGGTGTTCTAATTGCACGTGCCACACATATTTAGTATATTTATCTAGGTACATTCTCATTTTGCTTGTTATCTACAGTCATTATATATTATATTATTGTATCATGTTGTTGATTATTGTTGAGTTGTATGTTACTCTGCTTATTTTAGACCAGGACATGACGATGGCATTAGATTGGACGACAACTTTTGAAAGATTCTAGAAGATTGAAATAGAGTCTTTATGAGATAGATGTATCAGTTGTATTATTACTTCTTTGACGATATGGTTTACCGAATTTGTCTCCAGAAGAGTTGGCAAATGTATGATGTATTAAAAAGCCTGATAGTGGACTCTGTGATGATTGTATGTTGCTGGGACTTTTTGTACATTTTAGTTGTATTGATGAGTAAATGATGATATAATAATCTGGAGATTTACAAAGTTTAGAACAGCTGACTACCATCGATTCTACGGCGTAGGCTGGACGTGCTCACAACCCGTACCCGATCATACAAGCGTGGGATGTGACAATTTTTGGTAGGCCTAAAGAGTAGTGCTTGGGGAAGTATGATGTCGATTTCCTCCACAAACTCGTCTAAGTTGGTTGGGCTTCGAATATGTAGAGGTCTGATGGAAGAAAGAGAGTATGGACTTGTATGAAATTCTCGATCCTCTATCCACTCCTATTTATAGGTGAAAGAGTAAACAAGGCACATAGCAGAATCGATCAGATTATACTTAGTCGACATGATTCAGGTCATGAAATCCCGCTCAAAGCGTTGACCATGCCTTGATTTGAATTCCTACGCGTAACAAAGGCCTCAAATTTTGAAAAATAGTTCAGATACTAAGGAAGATCTCAAAAGCTGACAGGTAGGTTTTAGAAGCTAACAGCATTGCAGTTACCTATGCGCTCATTTGTTCTATGTGGCACGGAGCTAAGTTCTTATTTCATGCTTTTTTAGAAGTATTTCAAAACTTATTCAAGCTTTAAAGACTTTGAAGGGGGTCTTGTAGAAGCAAAAAAAATCTCAAGTTTAAGCGCATGGTGGCTATGCGCTAAAGTGCTTCTTTTTCAAAGTTGTAGTGGATAGTATGTGTTATGCACTATATAGCAAAGATAGTGATTCTTCAGAAATAGACAACTATCTATGCGGCAGCTTTTGGAGGTTATGCGGCTATCTTTTGTCAAAACAGTGAACGATGACTCCATGTGGCAAAAGACTTAAGACACATACAGTCAAAGCCATATAGTCCACTCTAACACTCTATCGAAAGCCTAAAATGTCTTGTTCAGTGTGCAGACGACGATTATAGTAATAACGTCAGCAGTAATGTCATCGTAATCATTATACTTTATAACTGTATAATGTTAGCAGTATGCGGCAAGCAGCATAAAGCATTATAGAGCCTATGCGACAAATGTTTCAAGCCACATGCATGACGTGGCCGCATGTTTCTCAGAATGTGGAGTATTGGCCCAATGGTCATGATCACACATGATTTTAATAATCAACGTCAACTTTGGTTGATACGTAAAATATACATACTGCTATAGGTTTACAAGTTTCAGGACTGCACATACTACTGCTACAAGCTACAAAAGTCTCATCATCATCAAGAACCAAATGTAATGGAATCAAGATTAAGTTTTTACATGTTTATTCTATTTTTTTATTGAGTCTAGAAAAAATATGTAGGGTTGATCAGGATCGGTACTGGCTTAGCAAATATCAGTCCACAAAAATCATAGCCTACCTATCTACAAATATATATATCCAAAGTCTACATTCCAAATTAGCCCAAAACCCAACCAATTAGTCCAAAACTGGTCTGACAAAACTCAGACAGAATTCGGCCAGAACTCGGTCCGAGTTCGATCAGGGTAGTTTGAACAGATTTTTGAATTCCCTCCATATCTGCATCCAACGTTCGAATGCGAGATTTCTGCATCCGAACTTTGCCCGAATTTGATCTACAAAAATACTATAAATAGAGAAAAACTTTCACATTTCCAAATTACTCATTCATTCAATCTTCTTTTCTCTATTCATTTATGACTGTTTTCTACGAGCTACACTTTCAAATCTAGCCTATACTACTCTTAGCCAAGCCAGTACAGTTTCTTTTTAGTCTAGAGTTTGGTATTGAAGACTTGTATCGGAGGCTAAGTTCAAGAAAACGTTCCAGTTTTCAAATTGCCTTATGGAGTCGGACGTGTACTCATCGCTAAGTACAATATTGTGAAGTCGGTCGTACACTTGTCCCCAAGTACGGTGTTGTAAGAGTTGTAATCACTCAGTTAAAGCTTGTGCCATAGTGGATTAACATCGAGCATGGGTACTCAAGACTGGACTAGTCCTCTACGAGGTATACCAGTATATATCGTTGTGTCACTGAGTTTGATCTTCTTAACTCTTATTTTACTACAATTCATTTATTGTTATATCATTTGCCCTTACTTGACATAGTATATAAGTTTATATTTTTAATTGATAATTTATTTCGCTGCATACACACACACACTCTATTCACGCCCCTCTAGAGGTACTCAATGGTCCTACAATTGGTATCAGAGTAGGTTATATATATACAGAACCATCTAGAGAGTATATATATGACAGCCGTTAAATCTATATTCAACGGTGAAGGGCAATCCATATCTAGACCCCCACTATTTAATGGAACAAACTACATATATTGGAAAACACGGATGAGTTTTTTCTAAAGTCAATAGACTTCGATCTTTGGTCGATAGTTAAAGACGGTTACAAGAAATCGCCTAGAACATTGATTGATGGTGTATTAGTAGACAAGCCCCATAACAAAAACACTGAGCATGAAAAGACACAAGCTAGTCTAGATGCACAAGCCATCAATACACTATTCTATGTAATTGAAAATTTGAGTTTAATCGTGTATCTACCTGTACCACATCTAATAAAATTTGGAGACTTCTTGAGATAACTCATGAAAGAATTTTCCAAGTGAAGGAATCCAAAATCAGTAGGTTACACAGGAATACGAGTCATTCAAGATAAAATCCAGTGAGTCAATTACACAGATGTTTACTCGTTTCCTTGATATTACTAATCCTTTATAATCTCTTGGTAAATATTACAACAATCACAAGAAAATCAGGAAGGTACTGCAGGATCTAACAAAGAACTGGAATCCGAAGGCCACCGCGATCATAGAAGGAAATGACCTTACCATGATGATATTGGAGACACTAATGGACAAGCTCATGACCCTTAAGCTGGACCTACAAGACTTTGAAGAGGCAACCCCCAAAGAAAAATCAATTGCCTTAAAATCTCAAGCTCAATGATTCTCACAAAGAAGATTCGGTTGGTGATGAACAGGCCCTACTGGTCAAAAACTTCAAAAAAAATTTAAAGTTTGAGCGATCAAACCAAAAGAAGAAGGACATCCATAAAAGCAATAAAAAAGAACCAATTTGCTTTGGGTGTAAGAAGTCAGGACATATGAAGAAGGACTGTCCACTAACGAAGAAGAGCAGTCCATACGATCGATCGAGATCAAGCAAAAAAAGCTACAAAGTCGAAAATATGCTAATACTAGCATCTAGTACGAAAGTGAGGCCAGTGAGTCAGAGGAGGAGGATAGACCCAGTAGCAGTGTAAATGTCTGTCTGATAGCATACGATAAGGTATTTGAAAACCCTCTCTATGAGGATTTTACATTCAATCAGTTAGAAAAAGCCTTTAGCAAATTACTTGAAGAGCACATAAATGTATTAGACAAGTATAAGCAGTCTCATAAAAAAATTAAGGCATACACAACCAAAGTAGCTAGATTATCTAATCTTCTAGAAGATATTAAAGACATCTACTACCGGTAACACAGAAGAGATAGCCAAAATCAGATTGGACTATCATGAGGCTATCCTTACAATAGAACAAAAAAAAGACTATGTCAAGGTGCAAGAAATTTATGACAAAGAAAAGACACATAGTCACTAAGCAAAGACTCATGGATCTGACTGCAAAATTCGAAGAGTCTTGTGACATCTCTAAAAAGTTAAAAATTAAATTAGGCAAACAGGCCACCCATATTACACAGCCTAAGGTTAGTCCTTACACCAAGCATACACCAAAAAGGACTAAACCAAAGAAAGCACAAAAGTAACACATTCCTCACAAATATGCTTTCACATACAAGTTTCCAAGAAGAACACACAAGAAGCATGTCAATACAGAAATGAAGAGCATTATTTCTAAAATCACATACACATACTGTGGTGAAATAGGCATATATCACTGTATTGTAGAGCTAGAAAACTAGTTGACACAAATGTACTTGCTTGGATTGCAAAAACTAATCATGTTGGACCCTTGAAGAAATGGGTACCAAAGGTTACATCTACTAGTTTTGTAGGTGGACCCTCAACTCTCTCATGCTAAAAGCAAGTGGATACTCAATAGCGAATGTTCGTGGTACATGACAGGTGTTGCATCTTTATTCGCTACGCTATCGATGAAAAGATAATGGTATGTTTCCTTTGGCAATAATCTTCGAGATAATATTATAGGAATTGGTACTGTTGGTATGTCTCCTTACCTAAAAATAAAAGATGTTTGTCTAGTCACAAAATTGAAACATAACCTATTGAGCATAAGTCATTTGGTAGATAATGGTTATGGTATCAATTTTGTGAAAGACAAATGTTCTATATGAGATGACTACTGGAAATCCCATATATGAAGGGATCAGGGAAGATAATATATATATTTTCTTTCTAGAGTGTACTAATAGTGCAGGTAAGTGCCTAGTAGCCAATCAGGATAAAAGTTGGCTATGGCACATGAGGCTAGGACATGCAAACATGGACACCATCTCAAGGCTATGCACTAAAAAGCTGGTAAAAGGACTCCCAAAAGTTTCCATCAAGAGAGAGATGGTATGTTTTGACTGTAAAAAGAATAAGACAACTAGGTCATCCTTTAAATCCATCAATTCAGTAAGCACTTCTAGACCTTTGCAGTTAATTTATATGGATTTATTTGGTCTTAGTAGAGTCGCTAGTCTTGGCGGTAAGTACTACGCTTTTATTATAGTTGATGATTTCTCTCGTTATATGGGTTTACTTTTTTATCTAATAAAAATGATACCATTTTTGAATTTCAAGTATTTTATAAAAACGTACAAAACGAAAAAGGTTATATGATTACTCGAATCCGAAACGATCATGGTGGCGGATTCGAAAATACTAATTTCAAAAAGTTTTGTGATGATAATGGATATTACCATGAGTTTTCTTGTCCTAAAACTCCTCAATAAAATTATATTATGGAGCGGAAGAATCGTACTCTAAGCGATATGGCTAGAGTCATGCTTAATCAGCATAATCTTCCTAAGTATTTTTGGGCAAAAGCTGTAAGTACAGCCTATCATGTTTTGAATAGGGTATTAATTTGACCTATATCAAAGAAAACTCCTTATGAATTGTGGTTTAGAAAGATTCTAAACATTTTTTATTTCAAAGTTGTTGGTTGTCGTTGTTTTATCCTGAACACCAAGGATAACTTGGGTAAGTTCGACTCGAAGGCAAACGAAATGATATTTCTTGGGTATGATGCCAAGAGTAAGGAATATATAATTTTCAATAAAAGATCTATGATTGTTGAAGAATCCATTAATGTTTCTTTTGATGAGCTCAACAGTAATAGATATAGCGACAGTAATGACGAGGATGTACAAAACAAATCTAAGACACCTGAAGATACTGTTACCAATGAGAGTTATCTGGAGAGTCTACTTAAAAAGATAAAATTTATGCCAAACCATCCAGAGACACTTTGTAATAGGTGATGTATCTAAGGGAGTAGGTACGCATTCTTCTACTAGAGACATAGCAACAAACGTAGCTTTCATTTCTTAAGTAGAACCTAAGACAATAGCATATGCTTTTTTGGACGAGTTTTGGATTGACTTCATGTAAGAGGAACTTAATCTATTTGAGAGAAACCAAGTTTAGGAATTTGTTCCTAAACTTATTGGTCAATCGATTATTGGTACCAAATGGGTGTTCCGAAATAAACTAAGTGAGGATGGATATGTTCTACGTAACAAAGCACGTCTAGTAGCACAAGGTTATAATTAAGAAAAAGAAATTAATTATGACGAGACATATGCTCTTATTGCTAAACTAGAGTATATTTGCATATTTTGTGCATTCATATGTTTTCACAATTTTAAACTTTTTCAAATAGACGTCAAATGTGCATTTTGAATAGATTTTTAAAGGAAGAGGTTTTTGTGAAACAACCCCTAGTTTTGAGGATTTTTAAAAATTTGATCACATTTTCAAGCTTAGAAAGGCACTTTATGGACTTAAATAAGCACATCGTACTTGGTATGAACGCCTAAGTACTTTTCTACTTGAAAATAGTTTTTCAAAATGAAGGGTTGATACAACTTTGTTTATCAAATCTTCAGTTGATAATATTTTACTTGTACAATTTACATAGATGACATAATTTTCGGTTACTAATGAAAAACTTTGTCATGATTTTGCTAAGTGTATGCAGAGTAAGTTTGAAATGAGTATGATGGGAGAGCTCAACTACTTCCTAGGACTGCAGATCAAATAACACTCGCAAGGAACATTCATCAATCAAGCCAAGTACTTGAAGGATTTACTAAAGAAGTATGACTTCGACAACGTAAAACCTATCGGCATGCCAATAGCTACATCAACACAACTTGATATTAATGAAAGTGGCAAACCAGTCGACAAGGGTATGATTGGTAGTTTACTTTATTTAACTGTTAGTCGCCCTGATATAATGTTTAGCATTTACATCTGTGCATGATATCAAGCTAATCCTAAGGAATCACACTTATGCACCGTCATGCGTATCTTTCGATACCTTAAGGGAACTTCTACTATCGGCTTATGGTATCCTAAAACCATATCGTTTAACCTAATCGGTCACCCAAATGCTAATTTTATTGGATGCAAAGTAGACCGTAAAAGTACCAGCAGTACGTGTTATTTTCTAAGAAAAGCTTTAGGCTCTTGGTTTAGAAAGAAATAAAATTTTGTAGTACTGTCAACAACTGAGGCCGAGTATATCGCCACAGGACATTGTTGTGCTCAGATTTTATGGATAAAACCTTAGAAGACTATAATCTGCACTACACTAAGATTTTCATTTACTGTGATAACACTAGCATTATCAATTTGATTAAGCACCCAATATGTCATTCATGCACTAAGCACATAGAAATACGTCACCGCTTTCTACGTGATCACCAACAACACGAGAATATTAGTCTAGAGTTCATTGATACAGATCATCAACTGGCAGACATATTCATAAAATCACTAGTTGAAGATTGTTTCAACTATCTGCGTCGAAAGTTAGGCATACTTGAATTTTCGGAGTCATAATGAGTTATGTTTAATAAAAGTAACTTAAAACGTAAGATTCAACAATTTATTAATTGAAGTTATTTTGAATACAAGCCGAAAGGGTCCTTCTGTCAATAAGACATAAAAGCCTAAGCGACACGGTGTCAAGTGTCTTCGGACTACCGCTAGCTGGAATCCAACCCATACAGCTAACCCAAAGTGATGAATAATAATTAAATCAAAGAATTACAAGTTTATAGGCTAGTTTTATAATTCATTACTCAAATATTACCTAAAATACAAGTGGCGAACTCGGACCGAGTTGTGACCGAGTTTAGCCGAACTTTGTGGGGACACTTTTTATAAACAACAACACGAATGGCAGCCCCCTTTCTCCTATTCTTTATCTTCTTCCTCAAGAGCATCCGCCCGAACCCCAAAAACCCTAACCCTAGATCCTAAAAATATACTTCCCAAGCATCCAAACTTGAATTTTTCTTGGATCTAAGGCTCTCAGAAGGTGTTCTCTACCGCTTTTTGATCTCTTTTGAGGTATACTTCTTAGTTTTCTTTCTCAATTTCCTTCATGGCTCCTATAATTTTTAAGAGAAAGAAAACTAGAGACACTGCCTCATCTTCCACATCAGAATATGAACCCGACAACATATTCAGCCCCTCTCGTCCCGATGACGACGAGGACTCACTACACCAAAAGGTAAATTAGGAACACTAAGTGTTTTTAATCTGGAACACTTATTTTTTGTACCTAGGTTCTAGAACGTAACAAAAGTGTTCCAAATCAAAAAAAGTGTTCCTAATTATTTTCTTTTAAATTCTAGCAAAATTATTTATTTAGGAACGTTTAATATAGTTCCAAATACATTACAAATTGAAACCCTAATAACTTTCCTTTTATTCAGTTGTCCCAATTCTAAATTCCCTACCAATTCCAAAAGCCCTCCTAAACCCCCTCCCAATTCTAAAATCCCTCCAAAACAAAATTCCATTTCCAAACTCCCTCCAAATTATATCGCCCTCTCTTCTCTCCTCTCTGACCTGAGAACCGTCGCCACTCTTCAAGACCTCGCCTCTGCGACCTTCACACTGCCAACCGCAGCGGATGAAGCCTAGCCAAGATCATGGATTAGAGATGCGAGAAAAGTCTTAATCAGTTTGGTACTCTAAATATTTATGGTGGTTTTTTTCTTGGTGAGATTTTTTTGGTGATAGCTCAACTTCGGGGTATGAGTCCAACAATATTGAAATCTGATATATGAGTCAACACATACATGATTTTGTCTCCTACCACTAAGTAAATCTTGGATAGGTTGATTTCCACATCTCGCATTGTCTGAAATCACAGGACCATCACCTCATGAGATTAATTGTACCAGTTAGAATTCCACAAAATAATTGAGCTGTCAACACCTTTATGCATTGCACAGAACGAAACTTCTTATGTAAGACCAATTGTATAGACAGACATTATCTGAGAAATGGGAGTGGTTAATAAGTTTCTTATTTTTACTTTTTCAACACATGTGCTTAAGGACATGAACGTGTGTATGGTTGTTACATGTTCCATGTTTTGCTTTACTTTGGTCTCATGCAAGTTTTGTGATATGCATGTCATTGATTGCAGCTACTATTTTGGAGCTACTCATCAAGGATGAGGTATGTATATAAAACCATCACCGTCTCTTTAGGCTTCATGCGGACTTCTTTTACCACCAACACCTTAAAAATAATCACTTGAATTATGAATTTAATTATTTATTTTCTTAAGATATGGAGGTTAATAATTGCTCATAGCAGCTTGAAATTTCCTAATTTGTCTGCAGATATGAGCGACAAGGACAAAGCTCTATCCCAATTTGTAAAAAAAAGAAATCTTTATCCCAATTAGTAGGTTGTGTAGTTGTTAAAGTTAAACATCATGCTCATGGTCATGATTATGTTTGATTTTGAATCTTTGAAAAGTAAATTATTAGCCTGATATGAGTATACTTGTGTTGTTAAATTGACTTAGCAAATCTTGATTAAATTTTGTGTTAAGTTTGATCATAGAGTCAATCAATTGATTTGTTGTGAATCATTACATTTATAACCATATCTTTCTAGCTGATTTTGTCACCACTTCTAGAG